>SJYQ01104282.1:0-16974 GCA_006410935.1 Redunca redunca
CTGTCAGTTTCTCCAGGGCCCCTACTTGGAACAAGTCCCAAGCAGAATCCGTGAGATCCTAGGGAGAGAGGAAGACTCCACAGCGGGGCTGAGGGGTGCCTGGGAAGGATAGGTCGAGGGATCTCAGGCCTCAGTCCCTTGCTGCTTCCTTTGACTTTTTCCAGCTTTCATTTCCCCATCCTAAAGCCCCCTCCCCAGCCTCCTGCTCAGTTTCACATCCAAAACACAGAAGCCCTACCTGCACCTGCGGGCTGTCTTTCTCAAATTCTTGCCTCCCCCAGCCACCTACAAATTCTAGCCACACCCACTCTTACCTCTTTGCCATCTATATTTTTAAATAAACTTTTAATTTTAGAACAGCTTGAAATTCACAGAAAAATTACAAAGATAGTACAGAGAGTCCCCATATGCCCCATGCCCAGTTTTCTCTATTTTCAGAGGAGCAAGGAGGTTCCCTGCTCATATTCCCTGGAGCCCACCCTTCACCCCTTCGCATCATCATCCTATAATTTATCTGTACTGCCTCCTTCCTGCATGGTCTCTGGCACTGCTCTGGCTGAGGTCACTAGGGACCCCTAAATTGCCGAATTCAATGGCCCCGTTGCAGTCCTCAGTTTCCTCAACCGGTGGGAACAGGGTGACTAATGATCACTCCCTCCTCTGCAAAGCCCTGAAACCCACATGCTCAGCCATGGTGGGTGCGTGCTGGGTGCCTGCTTGGAGGCTCTCCCACCAGGCTTTTACGTCTACCACTCCCAGCACTGATCACCCTTCAAGTCTCTCCCTCCCCAAGATCCTGACCTTGTCCCTTCTCCAGCTGCTCCCCCTGCCCCCTCCAGCATTGGGAGGCTTGTCCAATGGCTTCTCAGTCCCCAGAGTGGAAAAGCTAAGAAAGAAGGAGGATTCACATCCCAAAGCTGGTCATTTGCTGTGTGACCTTGAGTAAAATTCTTTCCCTAAGTTTCCTCTTTGATAATGTGTTGTGCGGATAAAATGTGACAGAGTGAAGGCTTAGAAAGCAAAAACCCCTTCCCCTTCCTCCTTGCAGCCCCACCCTCCCACGCCCATCTTCCTGCTCTGTGCTCCCCCACACCTCTCAGATAAGGCTTCAAGGCTGACATGTAGGTTTCAGGACTTTTTCAGCACCTGGAGCCTTCTCTGCCCTCACCCCGCCTCTGCAGGTTCCTACCAAGCATTCAGAAGTTTCGCCCTAATCATTATAATGCTCCCATCACTTTTCAGATCTTGCCTCTGGCATGGGCCCAGCCACTTTCACCACTTAGCTCTGCTCCTGAGTTGCACAGACCTTGCTACAGTGTGACTTTAGACTCTTCTGCTTGACCTTTCTTGTCTCGCTGTAAAATGGGGATGATAATGATGGTATCCACATCATAGGGTTTGTTGAGGATTTAAGAAAAAAGTATCTAGAAAGCATTTAGAATGGCAGCTGCACATAGTAGATGCTATTGACATGTTGGCTATCATTACTATTTCACAAATGGGAGAACCGAGGCTCAAAGAGGGGCAGTGACTCGCTTTGTAAGGCAGAGTGGCAAAGTCCCTATAGAAACCTGTCTATCCTGCATCCCTTCAGCATAGCACACACTCTCCCTGCTTCTTCTTCTAGCATCCATATTTCTACATCCAGGGGCTAGCCTGGCCTGGAAATTGGTCAGAAATAACTCCTGAGGCTAGAGCTGTGGGGCCAAGGGAAGGAGTCTGGGGGGCAGGGATCCTGGGTGTGGAGAGCGAGATGTCTGCCCAGCACAGTGGACATCCATGATCAGCCATCCCTGCCCATCTTCCAGTTGATTTTCCAATGCAGGCTCCAGAGAACAGCATGTGATTCAGGCCAGTGGGTCAGAACCAGTGGCTGCTTCAGAAGTGGACACATGACCCCATTAAGTCCAATGGGTATCAGCCCTGGGACTTTTTGCTGGAACCATCAAGAATCTCTGGTGGGCTGCTGAGCTGGCAGGATGTGGGACTAGAGCTGGCTGAGGGGCATTTTTGCTGATAATGGGATGAGTTGCCTGAGACTAAAGCCAAAACTGAGAAAAGGGCAGGGACGCAGACTGCTGAAAACATCCTGACATCCATGGGTACTGGATCCTGCCGTGTCTGAAGCCACTGATCTTTTCAGTTAAATGAGACAAATTATCCCTGGTTTTTGCTTAAACTAGTTTGAATTGCAGCTGAGTCCTTCCTAGTTGACCCAGTCTCCAAATAATAGTCATTTTTGTCAGTGGCAAGAGACAAGGGTGAAAACAAAGTTGACCTTCTAGCACCCCCAGGTCCTGAGTGGGAGAACTCAGGCTGGTCCTGGGACCTTCCTTGGCTATTCAGGGCTGGTCCCAGCCTCCTGAGTTCTCTGCAGGTTCCCAGAAAGCTGCCTCTTGCCCCCGGAACCCTCACCTTGCCCCACTTTAGGTCCCAGCTGGGGAGGAACTCTTCGTCCAGTCTCAGGTTCAGCTTTGGATTCAGGCCAACTCAGGTTCAAATCCCAGCCTCTGTGGCTGCTCCATGTGTGTGCCGTGGGGCCAGGCCCCCAGTCCCGAGCCTCAGCTCCCTTCCTGTAGCAGGACCTTGTGTGCCTTGTGAGTGTTCCAAGGCCCACATGGGGCCCAGCACAGAGAAGCAGCACCAGAATTGAGTATCATCAGTCCTTGCCTGTGTACCCTATTCTCCACCGCCTGTCTCCCTGCTGATTTCAAATGAGTTCAAGCCGCTCAGAACTGGAAAAAGCCCCTCCCTGGCCTGCTGTCTCTCCAGTTGCCCACTCAGCCCCCTGCTAAGAGCTCTGCCCCCTCGGTTGGGGGGACTGCACACTCCCAGGGCGCTAATGGCTCCCCGTGCCTGGTACAAAGACATTTCCCAGTACCCTTGGCCTCCACCTGTATAGCCTTGCACCTGAAACTTGAGAACACAGTGATCCCTGCAGCTCTATGCTGGAGAGGGGTGGGGAGCTGGGAGGTGCAGTGGGAAGCAACATCGCCTTTAATCTGGGAAGCACGGACTAGACCTGGGCTGCTGGGTAGCTCCAGAGAGGTCAATTTCCCTTTCTGAGCCTCAGGTCCCTCCTCTGAAACATGCCTTGAATGACATCTCTTTTAAGCATGTTTTAATGATTAAATGACATCTAAGCGATTTCTCTGTGGTTCCAGCAGAGAGGTAGCTGTTCAGAGCAAGTGCCCCATGCTTATTTTGACTTCCATCTAAAAAGCTCTGCTTTCCTGAGATTCAGTCCTCAGCTCTCTGCTCTTCCCTTTACTCTCCCCTTACATCTGCCCTCCAGATTCTTCAACCACCTCTCCTTGGCAGGAGCCTTCAAGCTGCCTCCTCCAGCCCTCCTAGCAGCTCAGCTGACCACAGCTGCTAGAGGTTCTCAGGGCCCACCACAGTCAAGCCTTTTAAGACAGCTGTCCACACTCTCTCATCGACTCATTCTCTACACCCTCCCCTTCTTCCTCCAAACCTGGCACTGGCCCCAGTTCTCAGCAAAACTGATCCGACAGACGTCACCTTGTTGCAAAATGCCATGGGGACTCCTCAGCCTTATCTGCCTGGCTGACACTTCTGGAAACACTCCTGCCCACCCGGGCTTCCCTGCCGCAAACTCCCTCCCTCCAGAGGCTGTGGTCCTCCACTTCTGATGGCTCCTTCTGCTTTCTCTGCCCTGCCCTGTGATGCTGCTGCTTCCCCATCTCTCATGTCTTCTCTAGGCTGGGGCCCTGGCCGTCGTCACACTAGATTTGGTCCACGGTATATATATATTTTTTAATAAGATTTTTTAAAATCTTAGTTGCCAACACTGAAAAATCAAATTTCACATAAAAGTGTCAATCTCTGGATGTTGTTGGTAAACTGGCCACAGTTCAGCATTCCCACACGGCTGCCCCCAGAAGGCTCCCCACAGACCAGCACTTAACCATCTGCCCCTGTGCTCTTGCTGGCTTGTATCCATGGAAACCAAGGATGGACTGGGAGGTCTTCATGGTTCAAGAGAAGAGGGAGAGAGTACATTTCCTTGTGGAAGTGAGAGATACTCTTCACAATATGCCAGGAATGTCTATGTTGAAAGAAAACCACATCCTACCCGCTTTACTCATGTGACCTGCCAGGGCCCCTCTCTGAGCATCTGTGATAATGGTTGAATATCTGTGATAACTGCCCTGAACTCACTCCCAAATTTAATCCAAGGTGTATCTAGACTTGAATCTTATGAGACTAAGTGCAGATACCCCACAGGGTTGCTGCACGAGACAATGGGAGGAATGACTGGTATACTCCCGGTGCCCTCCTTCCTCTTCTCACTTCTCATCCCCCACGCCTCTACTCCAGGCCTGGGACCAGTCGCTGCCATGTGGCTTGTTGCTCCTTCCTTCCCGAGCCCTGCCCCTCCTCCCAGCCTCCCTCCTTCCACTTACCTGCTCATGGCTCCCAAAGGCTCTTTCTACAGCACAGATCTGAACATTCTGTGCCTGGCTCTCCCCACCATGCCCTCAGGAAGCAGTCCCAGCTCCTCATCCTGGCATTTCCAGCACTGGGGGGCTGCCTTCTCCAGCCCCTTTTCTTTGCCTGTAGCATACAATGGCAGCAGGCCCTCTGGACCCCCACTTGGGTGTACCATTTTCCATGTTAAACCCCCGAGGATGCCCCTCCAACTCCTCTTCTCTGACTGCCAAACCAAGCCAGATCAGGCACCTCCAACTTCTGTGGATCCTGGGCCCAGCACATGAGATTTCCCTTTGCCTCCTCCTGCTGACCGTGAGTCCTACTTGTCCCCATCACAGGTCCACCAGGATGGTCAGCCCTGGAGAATTTAATCTCCATCCTGCTACAGGCCTCAGATCCCACCTTTCTTGATGCACAGGGGAAGCACACACCAGACACAGCTGGAGACAGATTTATTGTAGCACTGGACGTGAGCAGGGGCCGGTGTGGCCAGCACCAGTGTGCGAAGGTGATGGAGGGAGTAGGGGAGGTGAAAGGGGTGGGGCCTGGGGGACCCCAGGCTCGGGCCAGGAGTTGGGGTCAGGGCAACTTTTGCTAGCCCTACCCAGAAATCTGGAGCGATGGTTCCAGAATCAGCAAACCCCTCGAGTTGGGTAGTCTGGGGTGGGCAGCAGTGGGTGGGAGGGGCTCACACGTGGGAGAAGGCGTGGCTCTTGCAAAGGGGCTTGTCCTTCTTGGAGTAGAAAGTCTTTCCTTCCAGGTTGATCTGACATATCTGGGAACGGCCAAGGTGCAGTTACGAGGGGTAGGGGTAGCAGGAGAGGGCCATTCCCGACCTCTTAGGAATCCCAGAGACAGGGGTGGAAGGGAGGCAGGTGAAGAACACAGGGCTCTGGGGACAGGGCCTGGGTCCAAAGAGGGGTACTCACTGCGCACACAAAGCACGTATCATGCCAGCTGAAGCCCAGCGCCTCCAGGAAGCGGTCCCCAGCATCGATCTTGAAGTCACAGCCTCGGCATTTTGTGCCAAACATCTTCTCGTAGTCTGGAGACGCAGAGAGAAGCCAAGTGGCTGGGGGACTTGGGTTCCCACCTGCCCGCAGCCCACCCTCTCCGGTGGCCCAGCCATACCTGGCTCGCAGTAGGGGGCTCCCTCCTCCATGTAGAAGGCCCTGTTCCGAATGGGCGCCTTGCAGGCAGCGCAGGTGAAGCAATGCACATGCCAGGTCGTCTTCAGGGCGTGCATGACCTCCTGAGGGGGCAACAGCCACTTGGCAGCTTGGCACCCTCCTCTCCAGAGCCCGGGACAGAGGCAGGCTGGCTGGGGCCCCCTTCCTTTCCAGATAAATGTTTGATCTGCACACCTACTGCTCCCACTTTCTCTCTCCAACCCCAAGGCATCCCTGGGGACGTCCACTGTGCTGTGCTGTGCTTAGTCACTCAGTCATGTCTGACTCTTTGCAACCCCATGGACTGTAGCCCGCCAGGCTTCTCTGTCCATGGGATTCTCCAGGCAAGAACACTGGAGTGAGTTGCCATGCCCTCCTCCAGGGGATCTTCCCGACCCAGGGATCGAACCTAGGTCTCCCTCACTGCAGGCAGATTCTTAACCATCTGAGCCACCAGGGAACCCCATGAGTACTGGAGTGAGCAGCCTATCTCTTCTCCAGGTGATCTTCCCAACCCTGGGAATCGACCTGGGATCTCCTGCATTGCAGGAGGAGTCTTTGCCAGCTGAGCTACCAGGGAAGCCTGGTGGCTGTTCAATATGCTACATCTGAAGTTCTGCTCCCAATCTCCACACACTCCGCCTTGCACATTCCCACAGTGTCTGTCTCAGTGGATGGTGAATCCATCTGCACGGGCCAAATTCCTTGCTTTGTCCCTTATTTTGGGTCCACTCCGAAATCCGGCCGGGCTCTCCTTCAAGATACATCCAGATACTGGCCACTTCTCACAGCCTCCCTGATGTGGAATATGAGCCTTGGGCACCTCTGACCTGGATGAGTGCATAAAACTGGCTTCTGTGCTCCTTCCTCTGCCCTTGACAGCCTGATATCAACCTGTGCTCGGCCAGCTTCTCCTGTGCTTGAATCCCTGCCTAGTCCACAGTGTTCTGAGCAAAGGGCAAAGCCTGGGGAAAGGCCCAGAAGCCAGCAAGACTGGCTTCCGTCTCTCTGCTCCCGCCACATGGCTTCCTGTCCATGGTTGATGCACCAGGCACACCATCTTAGGGCTTCCTACCAGCTGCCCCCTCTACCTGGACTGCTTGGCCCAGATATCTGCTAGGTTCAGCCCTCACCCTCTTCAAGATTTTGCCCAAAGGTTACCTTCTCCTTAAGGCCCACACTGACACGATCGACTCATATGCCAACCCCCCTTCCCAAAGCCATGCTTCCAACAGCTTGAACCCTGCACTTTCTTCCCGTACTAACGTGTGTGTGTATGTTAGCCAGTCAGTTGTGTCTGACTCTTTGCGACACCATGGACTGTAGCCCGCCAGGCTTCTCTGTCCATGAGATTCTCCAGGCAAGGATACTGGACTGGGTTGACATTCCCTTCTCCAGGGGATCTCCCTGACCCATGCGAACCTGGGTCTCTGCATTGCAGGCGGATTCTTTACCATCTGAACCATTAAGGAAGCCCCCCATACTAGCATACCACCAGGTAATTTACCTCTCATATCTCTTGCTTATTGTCTGCTCTCCACCGCCTTCTTCCCAATCTAGTATGAGGTCTCGGAGGGCATGAACTATTAACGTTTCTGTTAGCTGGTATATCCCAACAGTGCCTGGCCCATGGGTAGGCATCATGAGTGCTTGTGAGCTAAGTTAACCTGCTCTACTGGAGGCCTGACAGAGCAGAGGCCACAGGTGGGCTGAGCTCTCCCTGGGGCCAACCAGCTGAGCAGCACTCACGCCTGGAGCAGGCAGAAGGCAGTGTGGAGCCCCAAGGGATGTCAGATTGTGGGTTCAGCCAGATCTTAGCTGGGTGGCTTGCCCAACAGCTTTATCTCCTTATGACACTTGTTTCCTTCACTGTTGAACTGGGAACCTGATCCCAGCTTTGCTGGGTTGCTGTAAGAATGGTCCCATATCTGAGGCCAGGGGTACCAGACCCGGTGCCTGCCAAGGCCAGGTAGCATACACAGTGGGGCAAGGTGGGGACTGTGTCATGGGAGAGCACGTGTTCCATGTGCAGGGGGTTGCTGACTGCTTCATTCAGCAATGCCTACAAGGCTCAGGTTGAAATCCAGGTATTAAAGTCAAATCCAATTTTTCAATATTGGCTATTACTCTAAAAATGAAACAGAGGCTTCTCTCATGGTCTGGTTAGGAGCCTGCCTGCCAATGCAGAAGACACGAGTTCGAGCCCTGGTCCAGGAAGATCCCATATGCTGAGGGACAGCCAAGGCTGTGTGCCACAACTACTGAGCCCTCAAGCTGCAACCACTGAAGCCTGCGTGCCCTAGAGCCCGTGTACCACCACAGGAGAACCGCAACCAGAAGCCTGCGCACCACAGCTAGAGAGCAGCCCCCACTCCCTACAACTAGAGAAAGCCCGTGTGCAGCAACGAAGACCCAGAGCAGCCAAAAATAAACAAACAAGTCTTGAAAAAAAGACTTCCCTGGTGGTCCAGCGGTTAAGAATCCACCTGCCAATGCAGGAGACACAGGTTCAATCCCTGGTCAGGGAAAATTGCACACGCCGCAGAGGTAGCCAGACCCATATGCCGCCATCTACTGAGACTGTGCCCCAGGGCCCATGCTCTGCAGCAAGAGAAGCCAACACAGGGAGAGGCCCATGCACCTCAACAAAGAGTAGCCCCTGCTTATAGCAACTAGAGAAGGCCCTCGTGCAGCAACGAAGACCCAGCAGAGCCAAAAGTAAATAAATAAATTTTAAATAGAAACCATTAAAAAATAATAAGGAAAGAAACAGTGTGGACAAAGCAAGACATAAGTATGGGAAGCACCTAGCTCTCAGCTGGCTTGTCCGTGTCCACTATAGAAACTGTCAAGGGGATCCCCCGGTGGCCCAGTTGTTAGGATTCACCGCTCACTGCTGAAGGTGTAGGTTCAATCCATGGTTGGGGAACTAAAATCCCACAAGGCGTGTGGCACAGTCCCCCCAAAAATCTGTCATTTCTGACATATACCTCACAACCAGCCCGGCCAGGAAGTTACTGCCACTCCCATTTTAGCAAGGTCCGGAGGAAGTGATCTGTCCCAGATCAGGGCTGGGGGAAGGAACTTGGCTGTGGGCCAACAGGACAGGAGCATGGGGAGCCCAGAGCTGGACCCAGTGGGCATGTGGACAGGGAGGCAGGTCTCTGAGCCAGTTCTCCATATCCACCTTATGCCCAAAGCTTCCTACATCTGTCTGCCCCTGCCGTCCCATGACCCTAACCCAGGGCTAGCGGTTCCGTTCCCCTCCTCAAGTTGTCTCGCCCTGCCCCAGGGGAAGCGCCATGAGGCACATCTGACCTCAGCAGTCCCCAGCTCCGGAACCCCTAACGTGGCCCTCAATTCCACCTTGTCTTGCACCCTCCCCGGGTGTTGCCTTGTGACACAAGCTGTTCCCTCTGCTTGGAGCATTCTCTCCTGACCCTTGTCCAAGCTAATTCCTACTGATGATTAAGTTCAGCTTAGAGGCCACTTCCATTCACTCCTTCAAGTGTTAAGTGACCACTTTCTATACATGTGTTAGGATGTTAGTTGCTCAGTCATGTCTGACTCTTTGTGACCCCGTGGACTGCAGCCTGCCAGGCTCCTCTGTCCATAGAATTCTCCAGGCAAGAATACTGGAGTGGGTTGTCATGGCCTCCTCCAGGGGATCTTCCTGACTCAGGGGTCAAACCCAGGTCTCACGCATTGCAGGTCGACTCTTTACCAACTGAGCCACCAGGGAAGCCCTTCCTATATATGAGGTACAGCATTACACATGAGCAAAAGAGCCCTGGTCTCAGCCAGTGAATTTCACACTGGAGAAGAGATGGGACAAAAGGATTGGAAGGCAGTAAGCAAACAGTGGGGAGCCTGGCCAGGTGGGAGGGTGGCTATCAGGGAAAGTGCCCCTGAGGAAGTGTTATTTGAATCCCAGATGAGAAGGAATGAGTAGAGAGAGTGCTAAAGGGCATGTCTAGCAGAGTATAGCCCTGCCAAGGCCCGTGGGGAAGGAGACACTGCATTGCAAGGTGGAGCTGCCTTGTCTCTGAAGCACCAGAGTGACGGGGGCTGGTGGTGAGTGGGAAGGCTTGACAACAGTCTTCCAGAGGGTCCCCGACTAAGACACGCCCCCTCTAATGTGTCCATCCCATCCCCCAGAGTTCCCCTCCAAGTCTGCTGAATCAGTCAGATGGTCCTGTGTTTCCCCATGCTCTGAGCTCTAAGAGCTTGAAGCCCATGGTAAAGTGGGAGTTAGGTTCCTGCCCACCCCCCCCCCGACCCTGCTAGAGGGTGTGGTCTGTCAGCCCCCTCGCAGCCCCTGCAAGAGGGGAAGCTGAGTACCCCTGGGCCACATGCGGAACCACTGGGCTGGGGCAGGAGCAGGGCTTGCCACCTTATTCTGGGCATACTCTAGGACCCAGGAGCTAGTCAGGCTCTGTGAGCCTTGCCTCGGTATCTGCAGCCTGGGCATTAACTTTGTCCACCTAGAACTGGGGCAGGGCAGGACGAGAGTGCGATGTAATGTAGGCGAGGCTGTCAGTGAACAGAATGTTAGGGCCTTGACCTGTGGGAAGCAAATCCAGATACCAGCTTAAGAAAGTTCCTGGGGGGACTTCCCTGGTGGTCCAGTGGTTAAGAGTCTGTCTGCCAATGCAGGGTCACTGGTTCAGTCCCTAGTCAGGGGAGATCCCACATGCCAGGGGCCAACTAAGCCCGTGTGCCGCAACTAGTGAGCCTGTGCTCCGCAACAAGAGAAGCCACCTCAGTGAGAAGCTCACACACCACAACTAGAGAGTAGCCCCCGCTCGCTGCAAATAGAGAAAAGCCTGCGTAGCAATGAAGACCTAGTGCAGCCAAAAATGAATAAATAAATAAAATTTAAAAATAAAGGTCCTGGGTTCCAGCCCATTCTGATAGAACAGTCCAACACAGTTATCGATTAGGCTGGTGGGGAAATGACTGTAATCTTGGGCAAAATTTCCTCATCTGTAAGATGAGAATAATCAAACTGACTTCATAGTATAATTGTGAAGCTGGATGCCCACAGATAGAAAATGACCCACAACACAAAACTGTGATAATATCCTTTCTCCCCTTCTAGTCTACTGATGGAATCCTCACTTTTTGCTGGGCACATAGCTGTACAAAGAGACATTTCCCAGCCTCCCTTGCAGCTCAGTAATGTCATGTGACTGAGTTCTGGGCTATGGGATGGAAGCAGAAGGGCTGGATGGCACTCACAGTCCAATCCAAAAGGAAATCAGTCCTGAATATTCATTGGAAGGACTGATGCTGAAGCTGAAACTCCAATACTTTGGCCACCTGATGTGAAGAACTGACTTATTGGAAAAGACCCTGATGCTGGGAAAGATTGAAGGCAGGAGGAGAAGGGGACAACAGAGAATGAGATGGTTGGATGGCATCACTGACTCGATGGACATGGGTTTGAGCAAGCTCCGGGAGTTGAAGGACAGTTCCCTGTCCTTCCCTGGCATGCTGTAGTCTATGGGGTCACAAAGGGTTGGACACGACTGAGCGACTGAACTGAACTTATCTTCTAAAGATGGCTCCCAAGAACCTTCCACTCCTTCCTTTTCCAATTTCTTGCTGAGAAAAGAAGTGAAGCAAAAGGCAAAGGAGAAAAATATACCCAACTCAATGCAGAGTTCCAAAGAAAAGCAGAAAGAGATAAGAATGCCTTCTTAAGTGAATAATGCAAAGAAATAGAGGAAAACAATAGAATGGGAAAGACTAGAAATCTCTTCAAGAAAATTAAGAGATACCAAGGGAATAGTTCATGTGAAGATGGGCTCAATAAAGGACAGAAATGGCAAGGACCTAACAGAAGCAGAAGAGATTAAGAAGAGATGGCAAGAATACATAAACTGTACAAAAAAGGTTTTAATGACTTGGATAACCATGATGGTGTGGTCACTTACCTAGAGGCAGGCATCCTGGAGTATAGTCAAGCAGGCCTTAGGAAGCATTACTATGAACAAAGCTAATGGAGGTAATGGAATTCCAGCTGAGCTATTTCAAATCCTAAAAGATGATGCTATTAAAGTGCTGCACTCAATATATCAGCAAATTTGGGAAATGCAGCAGTGACTAGAGGACTGGAAAAGGTCAGTTTTCATTCCAGTTTCAAAGAAGGGCAATGCCAAAGAATGTTCAAACTACCACATAATTGTGCTCATTCCACATGCTAGCAAGGTAATGCTCAAAATCCTTCAAGCTGGGCTTCAACAGTATGTGAACCAAGAACTTCCAGATGTACAAGGTGGATTTAGAAAAGTAGAGGAACCAGTGATCAACTTGCCAACATCCGTTGGATCATAGAAAAAGCAAGAAAATTCCAGAAAAACATCTTCTACTTCATTGACTAAAGCCTTTGACTGTGTGAATCACAACAAACTGTGGAAAATTCTTAAAGAGATGGGAATACCAGACCACCTGACCTGCCTACTGAGAAATCTGTATGCAGGTCAAGAAGCAACAATTAGAACCATACATGGAACAATGGATGGCTCAAAATTGGGAAAGGAGTATGTTAAGGTTGTATATTGTCACTCTCTTATTTAACTTATATGCAGAGTACATGATGCAAAATACTGGACTGGATAAATCACAAGCTGAAATCAAGATGATACCACCCTAATGGCAGAAGGCAAGGAGGAATTAAAGAGCCTCTTGATGAAGGAGAAAGAGGAAAGTGAAAAAGCTGGCTTAAAACTCAACATTCAAAAAACTAAGATCATGGCATGCGGTCCCATCATTTCATGGCAAATAGACTGGGAAAAAATGGAAACAGTGACAGACTTTATTTTCTTGACTCCAGAATCACTGTGGACAGTGACTGCAGCCAGGTGCTTGTTAAAAGACAGATGCTTGCTCCTTTTTAAAAAAGCTACGATGAACCTAGACAGCATATTAAAAAGCAGAGACATCACTTTCCCGACAAAGGTCTGTATAATCAAAGCTATAGTTTTCCGGTAGTCATGTTCAGGTGTAAGAGTTAGACCATAAAGAAGGCTGAACGCTAAAGAATAGATGCTTTTTGAACTGTGGTGCTAGAGAAGATTTTTGAGAGTCCCTTGGACAGCAAGGAGATCAAACCAGTCAATCCTGAAGGAAGTCAACCTTGAATATTCATTGGAAGGACTGATGCTAAGGCTGAAGCTCCAATACTCTGGCCACCTGATATGAAGAGCTGACTCACTGGAAAAGACCTCAATGCTCAGAAAGATTGAAGGCAGGAGGAGAAGCAGATGACAGAGGATAAGATGGTTGGATGGCATCACCAACTCAACGGACATGAATTTGAGCAAACTCTGGGAGATAGTGAAGGGTAGGAAAACCTGGTGTGCTGTAGTCCATGGAGTAGTAAAGAGTTTGACACCACTGAGCAACTGAACAGGAAGCCAATTGGAGCATGGAAATTTTGCCTGAAGCTCAAGAGGTATCTTGGACTATGAGTGGCTAGTAAGTCAAATGCTTAGATGTCAGAGAAACAAGATACAGGAGGCCTGGATCTGCCTACATGTCCCAAACTGCCCACCTCTCGACTTCCTTAGGTGAGAAACAGCTGTCATTATTTTTTCTGTCCTTTGTGGTCAAGGCAATTATCACTAATATGACCATTACTACGGAGCTCTCTGGGCTTCCCAGGTGGTGCTAGTAGTAAAGAACCCTCCTGCCAATGCAGGAGATGTAGGAGACACAGGTTCGATCCCTGGGTTGGGAAAATCCCCTGGAGGAGGGCATGGCCATCCACTTCAGTATTCTTGCCTGGAGAGTCTCCATGGACAGAGGAGCCTGGTGGGCTACAGCCCAGAGGGTCACAGAGTCAGACACGACCGAAGCGATTTAGCACACACGCGTGCACAGAGCTCTCTGGCCACATCTGGACGCTCTGCCCATGGTCCAAAAACAGGGAGATGCGTGAGGGCTGGAAGTCCAAAGTGCCTGGTGCTGCTCTGGTTTGGCCCTCATGCTCTGCGGCCTTGGGCAGTTTCTGCCTCTCTCTGCACTTCTCTGCCTGTTTTCACACAGGCACAGCTGAACCCCCCCTCAATTGTCACCCTGCCTGTTACGTTCCTCTTTCCTTAGGCTGCTCACCCTAGACACTCTTGGGGTCCCCTTCCTCTGTGTGAGTTCCTGGGGGCAGGACCATGCCTGTCTCTTTACAGGGTATTCCCAATGTGGGCACACTGTCCACAATGAATGGGAGATGGTAGATAGGGCACCATTCTCAGCCCACAGCATGTGCTGACCCAAGTCCCAAGCCCAGCTCCAGGTGGCAGCTAGGCTGCCCTGCAGGAGACCAGGCCAGGCTCTGCTGCATATTTAGACTCAGTAGGAAGAACAGGATTTTTTTTTTTAAGAATACATTTCTATATATATATTATTTGTTTGGCTGCATGGGGTCTTAGTTGTGGCACAGGGGATCTAGTTCCCTGACCAGAAATTGAACTCAGGAATTGCCCTGCATTGGGAGCGCAGAATCTTAGCCACTGGACCACCAGGGAATTACCAAGAATAGGATTTTGAATCACAAGTTTTTGAACCGAAATTTCTGCCTTTGCAAATCAATAGTTCTGTGTCCATCAAGCCTATCTTTAGAGACTCCGTTTTTCATACGCATTCACATTCAAGGCAACAGACTGCATTAGCCTCTCAAAAGCCAGTTACAACCCCCTTTTGCCTTCCTCTCTTATATAGAACAGTAGCTAAAATACTGGATTTGCCAGCTTCCCTCACTGGCCTAGGTGCTCATACAATAACAATTCCAACAACTGAGATAAAGATGCAAGTTCCTGGTTTTTCTTCCCGAGTCAAAAGGCAAAACCTTATTAAAAGAAGGTTCCTGCTTCTTCCCTCTTCTTCCCACCTGCAACAAGAATGTGAGCCTGGGGCTTGAGCAGTCATCTGGCAACCATGATACAATAAACTTGAGGACAAAGGCCTACAGGCTAAGGATTTCAGAACTAAAACACAGGAAAAGCCTAAAGCCATCCACGAGCTGTTCTTCTACCCCTGGCATTCTTGCAATTGAAGTAAACATTGCCCCTTCTGTTTCAATCTCTATACTGGAGCTTTTTCTTTTACTGAAGCTAAATGCAATCCTAACACAGTAGCCATCTCTTTGTTTTGGCCTGACTAGCACTTACCTCCTCTCTTGGGGTAATATCACCCTGGTTTTATTTTCAAGGAACCAGTCCTGTGATTCAGGCAAGGCCACCAGATCCCGTTCCAGAGGTGGGTGTCACCCAGGCCTGGCCAACTAGAGTCACAGGGCTTGATTCAGAGATGGGCATGTGAAGCAAGCCAGGCCAACGAGCATTAGCACTGGGACTCGATGCATCAGCTGGTACAGAGGTGCTCTCTTTCTCTCTGCGGTGCTAACCTGGGGAGATGTAACCCTGGAACCACTGATGTAGCAGCATCTTTGCCGCTTTCTATGGAAACGCAAGCTGAGAACAAAGCCAACACATGAAACCAGAGGCAAGTGGAAGAGACTCCTGATGACCTGGATCTGCATTCAACTGGGCCAGAAGTTAGCAACCCTCAGCCTTTCTGACTGTTGGCGCCAAATCTCTCCTGCTTGAGCCCTTTAGAGTTAGGATTTAGGTCACCTGTTAAGACAATCCTGGCTAA
Organism: Redunca redunca; assembly: GCA_006410935.1. NCBI lineage: Eukaryota > Metazoa > Chordata > Mammalia > Artiodactyla > Bovidae > Redunca > Redunca redunca. The sequence goes on from SJYQ01104282.1 coordinate 15,282, forward strand.
TGTAAAGTAAGGTCAATATAGTAGCCCAATTATGAGGCTGGTAAAGTTCCAAAGGGGTCCTGCAGGGAGAAACCCTCAGCCAAGGAGCTGCTCAACACTCCTCAATGCTGAAGAGTCAGGCTTGCCTTCCCAGCCCCCCGCCAGCCGCCAGCCCCACTCACGCCGGTGATCTTCTTCTTGCACTTGGCACAACTGGGTGCATAGCGCACATCGTAGCAGGGTGGGCAGAAGATGGCCCCCTTCTCCTCGAAGAAGCCACCCTCTTCCAGAACCTTCCCACACTGGCTGCACACAAACTCCTCAGGGTGGTACGCATGGCCCAGCGCCACCAGGTAGCGGCCCCTGCAGGGGAAAGAGAGGGCAATGAGCAGGAGTGGGTGCAAATGAAGTTGGGGTTCCTGGCCAGCACCCCACAGGGTTTACCCCACACCCATTATGAAACCTTGAAGGGAACATTCATTCTCTTCATCTCCAAACAGGGAAGCCGCTGCTGCTGCTCCTAAGTCGCTTCAGTCGTGTCCGACTCTGTGCGACCCCATAGAAAGCATCCCACCAGGCTCCCCCGTCCCTGGGATTCTCCAGGCAAGAACACTGGAGTGGGTTGCCATTTCCTTCTCCAATGCATGAAAGTGAAAAGTGAAAGTGAAGTCGCTCAGTTATGTCTGACTCGTAGCAACCCCATGGACTGCAGCCCACCAGGCTCCTCCATCCATGGGATTTTCCAGGCAAGAGTATTGGAGTGGAGTGCCATTGCCTTCTCCAAACAGGGAACAGACAGGCTTGAAAGGTGACTTGCCTAAGATCAAACAGCAAGACAAAGCTGACTATTGTGGGACTTCCCTGGTGGTGCAATGGTTAACAATTTGCCTCCCAAGGCAGGGGACACGGGTTCAATCCCTAGTTGGGGAACTAACATCCCACATGCCTCAGGGCAAATGAGCTCATGTGCCACGATTAGAGAGCCCATGCATTGCGACTAGGATTCCATGTGCTGCAACTAAGATCAGATGCAGCCAAGTAAGTATTTTAAAAAGCTGCACTGTTTTGATGATAGGAGGTGAGGGAGAAGGGTAGTGTCAGAAAAGGGAGGAAGGTGACACTGGGTGAGGACTGCTGACTTGAGCCTAATAAGTTGAACACAAGGGGTTGGTATCCTGGGGGACAGGAGGCCTGGAGTACCTGTGAGCCCTGAAGACCAGTGGGCACTTGAGCTGAGCCTGGTGCCCACTCTGTCCCGCTGGCCTGTTCCATCTAGGCTGGAGAGGGACCATTTATCTGGATCCCAGATAAATGGGGATGTCTGAACGAGGGGGTGCTNGATGTCTGAACGAGGGGGTGCTTTCCAGAGCTTAAGAACTGACAGGAGTTGACAGCAGGGCAGCGCCTCGGATGAGAACTAGGAAGGTTCTGGGGCCTGACACAGATCCGATTCTGGGGGCTGTGGGACTCTGCCGGGCCCTGAGGAGCAGTGCAGAGAGGGAGGAACTTAAGAGGCTTAGCAGAGAGAAACCAAGTGAGCAGGAGGGAGAAAGGCAAAGGCAGGGAGGCCATTCCTGGCCCAGAGCAGCGAGTCTAGGGCTGCAGCTTGGCTATATCGTTGGCACCCCCTCCATTTCGCCAGGCCAAATGTTGGAGAGAGGCTGAGCAGGGGGCAGCTGAGATGAGTAGGGAGACAGATGGGAGGAGCAGCGGT
>SJYQ01104285.1:0-29337 GCA_006410935.1 Redunca redunca
GCAAGAATACTGCGGTGGGTTGCCATTTCCTTCTCCGGGGGATCTTCCCCACCCAGGGATAGAACCTGGGCCTCCTGCATTGCAAGCAGATTCAGTACCATCTGAGCCACCAGGGAAGCAGGCATTTCAAGCTTTTAGCAGGCATCAAAATCACCTTGAGTGATTAAAACACAGATTGGCTGGTCCCAGTCTCAGAATTTCTGACTCAGTAGGTCTGCAGTGGGACCTAGAATCTACAGCTTTTCAGAGGTTCCAAGATGATACAGGTGCTCTCTGTCCAGGTTTCATGATTTGAGAATCTTTGACCTGGAGTAAGACATACATTTTAACTATAGAGAAATTACTGCTTATGACCACAGAAAAATATATACAAGATTATCCAGGGCAGTTTTATTCATAATTGTGTCAAACTGGGAATCCAGATGGAACAGAGGAATGGATTTTTTTAACTTGTGGTATGGAATACTACACAACAATGAGAAGGTACCAAAACACACAACTATGTGGATGAATCTCACAGATATTACATTGAGAGGTAGAAGCCAGGTACAAAAGAGAGCCTCCTGTACATAGAATTCAAGAATAGGCAAAGTAATCTTTATATATATATATATATAAACTTTTTGACTGCACCAGGTGGCATGTGGATTCTTAGTTCCCCAACCAGGGATCAAACCCAAGCTCCCTATATTAGTAGTGTGGAGTCTTAACCACTGGACCACCAGGAACGTCCCATCTTTACTTATAGAAGACAGGTTGATGGTAACCCTGGGATGGGACAGTGGGAGAGAACAGGAAGGAAATATATAGGGAACTAATCTGGGTGTGGTTACTTGGGTATACACATACGGTAAAAATCATCAAGCTATAAATTCAAGATTAGTGCGTATTTCTGTATATATGTTATACCCCCATTTTACAAAATTACATTTTGCATCAATATTCAGAACTGATGAAACAAAAAGTTTCAAGAAACAATTTATCCTAACTCACCCTTACTAAACATGATATATAGTCATACTTTCCTATTCTTTTTTATGAATTTTTAAATTATTTTGCAACTCACTAATAGGTCTCTCTAATCACAACTCTCTAATAGGTCTCCAGTTACAGTTTAAAAAAAAAACCTTCCTCAAGTGAATTATCTCATTTAATCCTCATACTATTATTATTCCCATTTTATAGAAGCAGAGACATAGAACAATTAAGTAATCTGCCAAGGACGTGTAGCAAGTAAGAGGTGGAGGCAGGATTTTAGTTCAGAAATGCTAGTCTGTTTTTCTTTTTTTTTGGCTGTGCTGGGTCTTCATTGATTCTTGAGGGCTTTCTCTATTTGCAGCGAGCAAATAGAGAACCTCTTTAGTTACAGAGGTGCACAGGTTTCTAACCGGCAGCTTTTCCCATTGTGGAGCACGGGCTTAGTTGCCCCAGGGCATCTGGAATCTTCCCAGACCAGGGATCAAACCCATGTCTCCTGCATTGGCAGGCAGATTCTTGTCTACTGAGCCTTCAGGGAAGTCCTCAGAGATGCTAGTCTTAACCACACAGTACTGAAGTACAGACCTGTAACTTTACTTGTGGTAACATTTGATGAGTGACTACACTGTGAGGGCCCTGGAGCTATGGAGCTAAATTAGACAAGGTCCCTGCCTTCATGGAACCTCACAACTAGTGGGAGAAGCAAGACACACAGACCTTCAAAACCAGCCCACAGGATTACAGACCAAGATGTGTGCCATGAAAGGACAACGGGAACAGGGTGGCTGAAATTCACAGGGAAGAGTGAAGATTTCTGGTAGCTTTTTTGGTACACTTTTACTTCACCTACTCATTAGTGACAATTCTATTTGTAGATAAAGTTCTTCTTTAGGATCTGTCATACTAAATGGTTGAATATCATTAGTAGCCTGACTTTTGAGATTCAAGAGCAGTTAAATGACTTGCCCAAGATCCCTCAGCTCACATTTTGCGCTTGTTTCCTGTCATCTCCAACTCCAGGCACAAAGATAGACCCACAATGGATCATGAACAGTGTGGTCTGCACAGGGCCCGGGCCATTTCCTGCCTGGGGCGTAGCAGACAAGCTTCATTAGCCCCAGATGAGATAGCACATTTTCCTCCCAAACCATAGTCTTGAGAACGAGCGTGGGGGAAAAGGCAGAGAGAATGAATATTTAATGCCGCTAGACAGTTTATAAAAATATGCCCTTGTCTTTTTTTTTAATTCTTGTTTTTTTAGTTAGTATTTTTAGCTTTGGTAAAGTAGAGGTGAAATTTACCATCTTAATCATTTTTCAGAACAGAGTTCAGTGGCATTAAGTCAATTCACACTATTATGCAACATCACCACCATCCTGTCCAAAATGCCCATCTTGCGAAACTGAAATTCGGTGCCCACTAACCACTCACTAACTCCAAATTTCCCTTCTCCCCTGAACCTCTGGTAATTCTGTTCTCCTTTCTGTCTATATGAATTTACCTATTCTAGGTACTTCATATAAGTAGAATCAGATGATTTTTGTTCTTTTGCCACTGACTTACTACTTCACTTCATGTCCCAGGGTTCCTCCATGTTGTGGCATGTGTCAGAATTTCCTTCCTTTTTAAGGCTGTATAATATTCCATTGTGGGGATTCACCCGTTTGTCTATCCATCTGTCAATGGAGACGTGGGTTGCTCCACCTCATGATCTGTATAAATATTGTTTCTCTGAACATGGATCTATAAATCAGTCTTCAAGCACCTGCTTTCAAGACTTTTGGGTATATACCCAAAAGTGGAATTGCTGTATCATGTGATAATTCTGTTGTTAATTTCTAAAGGATCAGCCATTCAGTTTTTCATAGTGACTTCACCATTTTACATTCTATCAGCTGTGCCCAAGAATTTCAGTTTTCCCACATCCTTACCAACGCTTGTTTGTCTTTTTCTTTTTTTTTCTGGCCACACCATATACCATGTTGGATATTCCATGTGAAGTCAAGTGAAGTGGAAGTCACTGAGTTGTGTCCGACTCTTTGCCACCCCGTGGACTATACAGTCCATGGAATTCTCCAGACCAGAATACTGGAGTGGGTAGCCTTTCCCTTCTCCAGGGGATCTTCCCAACCCAGTGATCAAACCCAGGTATCCAGCACTGCAGGTGTATTCTTTACCATCTGAGCCACAAGGGGATTAGCCCATGTCCCCTGCAGTGAAAGCACAGAGTCTTAACCACTGGACCATCAGGGAAGTCCTGCCAACACTTGTTATTTTATATTTTGTTTGTTTATATTATGTTTGTTTGTAGCCATCCCAATAGGTGTGAGATTTTTTTTCCTTTGTTTTTTTAAAATTTAAGTTCAAAATTCAAAAGTTACAAAAGTATTTGCCTTGGAAAAGCTCTCACATCCCTTCCTTGGGAAAAATTTAAGCAATCAGTTTCTTAAAGTATCCAGAGATACTTCATGCAAACGCAAGCAGATATGAATATAGTTTTCTGTTATTCACACAGATAGTATGATAATATATTCCCTGTTCTGCCCCTTGCTTATTTTCACTTAATATGGCATGAAAGTGGTACTAAATCAGAATATAAAGAGCTTCTTCATCTTTTTTTAAAAATGTATTTGTTTATTTTTTGGCTGCACCAGGTCTTAGTTGCATGCAGGATTTTTAGTTGTGGCCTGTGGGGTCTAGTTCCCTGACCAGAGTTCAAACCTGGGTCCCCTGCACTGGGAACTCAGTCTTAGCCACTGGATCACCAGCAAAATCTCTACTTCCTCATCTTTTAATGGCTTTTGGAAACTTCCATTAGACAGTAATATCAATTGTTCAACCTGAGGGTTCTCAGCTTGGAGTTTTTGGAACCCTGCTCTCCCCTGTTTCCCAAGATTATAAGTCTGATCCATGAGATCCATGAACTTGCATGGGAAGAAATTATATTTTTATTTTCACCAGCCTCCAGATGAAATGTACCACTTTATTCAATCATGAAGGCATTCATGTTGTTTGGTAGAAATCAACACAATACTGTAAAGCAATTAGCCTTTGATTAAAAAGAAATTAAAAAAATCATGAATGTAGAAAACAAACCACAGTAATATTATCAGTAGTACCTGTGACAATCATCAATGGAAATCACAGGTGTTTTCATATCCCATTACAATGTAGTACATATCTCAAAACTTTGTTTTTGTTCTGTATCTTATTGGACCTGTAGCTACATTGTGTTTAATGAAGGAGCAGGTCTCGGGATCACATATTTATTTTTAGATTTTGATGAGTGTATGTTATCTTAGTTGGTTTCCTTATAATCCTATGCCTTTTGTTCAATACATTTAAGATCATTATTCTGAGATGGAATCCACATGGGCTTTACCAGACTGCCAAAAAAGGTTTGTAGAACACAAAAATGTTAAGAATCTCTGCTTTAACCAGTTTCCTATCAAAAGACCTTTGTTTTCCAATCATTTGCTCTGAGTCCGAGCCTCAGTGGGTTACTCTGATCTGTACAAGTTGCCCCTGAGTATGTAGACGAAGTGGACTCACTGGTCAAAGGAAAGGCATTTGACTTTTTAATGCGTATACATGCTAAGTCACTTCAGTTGTATCTAACTCTTTGCAACCCCATGGACTGTAGCCCACCAGGCTCCTCTGTCCATAGGATTCTCCAGGCAAGAATATTGGAGTGGGTTGCCATTCCCTTCTCCAGGGGATCTTCCCAACCTAGAGATCGAACCTGGGTTTCCTGCATTGCAGGTGGATTCTTTACCATCTGAGCCACCAGAGAAGCCTGGTGCCACCAGGAAGTATTGCCAAATTGCACTCTAAAGGGGATAAAGTGATTGGCTCCCTTTGCAGTCAGTGAAGGAGCCAGTTTCCACACAGCTTTTACAACACTGTTTTCTCAAACACCACTGATATTTGTCAGTCCAAGAGGAGGAATGTGGGCAGTACCGCCTTTCTCTTTGTGGTGTGCCTTATTCTCTTTATCACCTGTAGAATATTCCTGAGTGTGGTTGTGCCTCTGTTTATTTAACTAGACTTCTGCTAGTGGACATTTAGGTTGTTTTCAAATATTTGCTTCATTTTAACTTCAGTTTGAAACAATGTCAAACCTATGGAAGAGTTGCAAGACAAGCACAGTGAACACTTGTATTCCTTTCACCCTGATTCAGTTGGTGTATTCAGGTGTGTTTGTGTGTGTGTATAGTATGTCTTAAGAAATACACACTGGGGGCTTCCCTGGTGGTCCAGTGGTTTGAGTCTGCCTGCTAATGCAGGGGATGTGGGTTTGATCCCTGGTCTGGGAAGATTCCACATGCTGCGGGGCAGCTAAGCCCATGCACCACAACTACTGAAGCCTAGAGCCCCTGCTCCACAACAAGAAAAACCACCGCAATGAGAAGCTGGAGCACTGCAACTAGGGAGTAGCTCCCACTTGCCAAAACTAGAAAAGGCCCATGCTGAGCAACAAAGACAAGCACAGCCAAAAATAAATAAAATTATTTTTAAAAGAACAGAACTAGATACTGAAACTTCCCTGCTTCCACTGCCTGGGGTGTGGGTTCAGTCCCTGGCAGGGAAACTAAGATCCTGCATGTTGCATAGTCCAGCCGAAAAAAAAAAAAGTATCTGTAGACACCCATATACACATATATATATACACATTATTTACTCATTCAAAGTCTGCCCAAATATTTGAGCAGACATTATGTTAGCTGCAGAGTTAGTAAAAGATTAGGATCTTTCACCCTAAATACTAAATACTTCAGTGTGTATCTCCTAGACATTCTGTTACATAACCACAATAAATGATCAAATTCAGGGGGGAAAGTTGGTAGAATACTAAGATCTAAATGGCATCCCTATTCAAAATTCATACTAATGACTTTTATAGCATTTTTTCTGATATATAATCTATTATAGAGTTGTACAGTATCTTTAGGAAATATCTCTTTCCTGTTTTTTTTTTGGCTACACCTCTAAGCATGCGGAATCTTAAATTCCCCAAACAGGGATTGAACCCTTGCCCCCTGTAGTGGGAGCTCAGAGTCTTAACCACTGGACCACCAGGGAAGTAGGACACCTCTCTTTAGTCACCTTTAGTCTGGAGCAGTTCCTGAGCTTTTCCTTCTCTTTCATGACATTGACATTTTTGAATATATTATGTATCAGTGTCTGTAGAATGTTCTTCAACTTGAGCTTGTTCTGGTGTCTCCTCACAGTTAGATTCATGTTTAAACAAGTAATACATGTTTAGCAGGGCTATCACTCAAGTGATGCTATATCCTTCTCAGTGTCTTGGATCAGAAGGTGCCTGATTCAGTTTGTCGTTATTGGCGATGTTTGGTGATGTTAACTTCTAGCCCTTGGTTAAGGTGTTGTCTACAAAATTTCTGCACTGTAAGGGTGCCTTTATGCCCTCTGTAATGCACAAGTAGCCTATGGGAAAATACTTTGAAAGTGTGTAAAATATCCTGTTCTCTGACAAATTTTCACCCAATGGTTTTAGATCCATTCATTAGTCTTGCCTGAATCAATTATTACTAAATTGGTTGCAAAAGGATTTTCTAACTCTTATCATCTTCTACACATTAATTGGCATTCCAGGGATCTCCTTGGTGGTCCAGTGGTTGACTCTGTGCTCCCAATGCAGGTGTCTGGGGTTTGATCCCTGGCCAGGGAAGTAGATCCCCCATGCTGCAACTTAGTTCGCTTGCTGTAACTGAGAGTTCACATGCCACAGTTATAAGATCCTGCATGATACAGGAAAGATCAAAGATCCCCTGTGCCTCACCTAAGAAATGGTACAGTCAAATAAATAAATAAATATTAATTGGCATTCTGCTGTAAAGTACAGATTCCCTTCCTTCCCAGCATATTAGTCAGAGAAATAGAACAATAGGAGATATAGATGTAGCTATAGATGTAGATGAGAATATTCATTATAAGAGTCAGCTCAGGTGGTTATGGAGGCTGAGAAGTTCCACAATCTAATGTCTGCAAGCTGTAAAACCAAAAAAAGCTGGTGTCGTAATTCAGTCCAAGTTGGAAGGCTTGTCTCAGGGGCTGATGGTAAAAGTCCTGGTTTGGGACAGTTTGAAATCCTGAGAACCAGGAGCACTGATGTGCAGTGCTCAAGGGCAGGAGAAGAAGGATGTCCCAGCTCGAGCAGGGAGTGAATTCACCCTGTCTCCACCTTTTTGTTCTATTCGGGCCCTTGATGCCCACCCACAGTGGGGAGACCCCTCTGCTGTACTTAGATCACCAAATCAAATGCTGATCTCTTCCAAAACACACCTTCACACACACCTCAAAATAATGGGCTAACCAACTATCTGGGTATTCCTTAGCCCAGTAGGTTGACATATAAAACTAGCTATTGGATCCCTATTAATTAGTTAATTAAATTAAAAATTATAGATTCCTGAATCCTCCTCTTTTTATTTGATGGCTTATTATCCATTCTTGTTATTAATGTTGTTACTCAGATTGTTCAGTTTGGCCAGTTAGGAGCGCCTTCGAACTATGTCCTTTTGCTCTGTCTCCATCCCTTACACAATGGAATATTCCAGACTAAACTTGGACTTTCCCTGCTCCAGCCCTAGACTCAGCCCCTCTCCAAGGAGCCCTGGCTCCTTTCTCGGAGAATAGTACTTATAACTCTTGCTTCTTCTTCTTCTTTAAAAAAATTTTAAAGAGGATCTTAGTTCCCCAACCAGGGATCACCCCAGGACCCAGAGTCCTAATGAAAGCACAGAGTCCTATCCACCAGACTGCCAGGGAGTTCCCAGAACTCTTTACCATCAACCAAACACTTGGCAGCAGGCGGGCCTCACCTCATCAGGTCCCTGGAGTAACAGAACAAGAGAACTTTCCTTTCGGGGATGGAAAGCCCATCCTCATGCGGTAAAATGTACAAGCGAAGTCCTTTCTTACAGGTGAACCTGGGACCAAACAAAATGGTGGTTGACCTGACAGATCCCAACCGACCGCGCTTTACTCTGCAGGAGCTGAGGGATGTGCTTCAGGAGCGCAACAAGCTCAAGTCACAGCTGCTGGTGGCGCAGGAAGAGCTGCACTGCTATAAGAGGTGGGCTGCGCTGCTCTGGGGCTCCTGCTCTGCAGACCCAGGTCCTGTCTGGAACTCCCTGACATGTTACCTATCTGTTCTGATGTTTGTTCAGTCAACCTACTGGAGACCCACTCTATGCTGCAAACTATTCCTGGCACTGAGGGTAGAGCAGGAAACAAAATGGGAAGCCCATGCTAGGCTAGCGGGAAGATAGGCACTCAGCCAGGAAGCCTGCCGTGAGCCCGCAGGATGAGGGTGGTGGATGCTGAAGAGAATGTAGAAAAGTGACTCGACAGAGACTGGAGTGCTGGGAAGGGGCCTGTGTCAGATTGGGTGGACAGGGAAGACCCCTCTGAGGTGAATGACAAGAAGCAGCCAACCAAGCAACAGTTTGGTTGGGCAAAAGTAGAACAGGAAGTGCAATGGTCCTGGGGTGGGAACCATTTGGCCAATTTAGGGGACCCACCACTGTGGAACTTGGATTGTGAGGTATACAATGGTTCAGAAAAGACCAGGAGCGGGTCGTGCTGGCCACAGAAGGGAGCTTTAGGTTTTTTATTTTGTTGTTGTTGTTTTTATTGGCGTGTAGTTGTAATGGCAATCCACTCCAGGATTCTTGCCTAGAGAATTCCATGAACAGAGGAGCCTAGAGGGCTACAGTCCACGAAATTGCAGAGTCAGACGCAACTGAGCGACTAACACTCATAGTTGCTTTACAATGTCATATCGATTTCTGCTGTATAGCAAAGTGAATCAGCTATTTGTACACATAGATCCCCTCTTTTTTGGATTTCCTTCCCACCTAGATCACCACAGAGCACTGAGTAGAGTTCCCTGAGCTATAAAGTAGGTTCTCCTTACTTATCTATTGTATATATAGTACCAATAGTGTATATGTGTCAATCCTAATCTCCCAATTCATCCCACCCCCACTAAGGAGCTCTAGTTTTATAGCAAATGTAACAAGAAGACTCCCGGGATGCCTTAATCAAGGGAATGACCAGATCTGATTCACTATTTGAAAAGATCAATGTGGTGATTCTGATAACTGAACAACTTGGTTACGTAAGAGAAAGCCCTTGTTCTTTGGAAAGCCACTTAAGTATTTAGGAGTAAGGGGGTAAGATTTCTCCAATTCACTCTCAGGAGAGTTCAGAGAGAAGGTAGATAGTTGCAGGGGTGGATGGGTCAGTGGGTGGAAAGATGGATGCATGGCTAGGTAGGTAGATAGATACATGGATAAGCATTTGAAGGATCAGGGTAAAAAGTATATGGAAAGTTTTTGCACTAATATTATACCTTTTCTCTAAGTTTGAAATTGTATAAAAATTAAAAGTTAAAAAAATCATAATAAGTATTGTATATAGGAGGAATTATAGGATAAGCAAGGCAAGAAAAAGGAAGTTGTTGGTATAGCAGGTTTGGACTTTGCTGTATCCCTCTGTACCATGTTTCCCAAAACGTTTTGCTTTACATGGGTGTTTCTTGAAAAGGAAGCTCTAGGAAGTCCCCTGGTGGTCCTGTGGTCAGGATCCGGTGCTCTCACTGCCATGGGCCAGGTTCAGTCTGTGGTTGGGGAACTGAGATCCCCCAAACCACAGGGCACGGCATAAAGGAGCTCTGTGGTTGAATAATTCTGAGAAGCCTGCAGTTAAACAAAGCAGGTTTCATTAGAGGCAGACAAAAGAAAGACCAAAAGAATTAAAATGTATTGCCTACTAATATTTGTTTGTTTTTATCTTATTTATTTATGTATTTGTTTTTGGCAGCGCTGAGTCTTCGTTGCTTTTCCCAGGCTTTCTTTAGTTGCGACGAGCTGGGGCTACTCTTTGTTTCAGTGTGAGGGCTTCTCTTGGTGATGGCTTCTCTTGTTGCAGAGCACAGTTTCCAGGTGCACAGGCTTCAGTAGCTGCAGCACACAGACTTGGTAGTTCTAGCTCGCGGGCTCTAGAGCACAGGCTCAGTCAACTAGTATTTGTTTTGTTCTGGTGTATTGGTGGTGCTGCAGAGCACATGGGATCTTAGTTCCGCAGGGTCAAACCCATATCTCCTGCATTGGAAGCGTGGAGTCTTAACTGCTGGACCACAGGGACGTCCCGTGCCAACTAATATTTATCAGTTCAGTTCAGTTCAGTCACTCAGTCGTGTCTGGCTCTTTGCGACCCCATGGACTGCAGCACTCCAGACTTCCCTGTCCATCACCAACTCACGGAGCTTGCTCAAACTCATGTCCATCAAGTCGGTGGTGCCATCGAACCACCTCATCCTCTGTCGTCCCCTTCTCCTCCTACTTTCCATCTTTCCCAGCATCAGGGTCTTTTCCAATGAGTCAGTTCTTTGCATCAGGTGGCCCTGAGTTTTCAGCTTAGCACTAGTCCTTCCAATGAATATTCTGGACTGATTTCCTTTAGGATTGACTGGTTTGATCTCCTCACAGTCCAAGGGACTTTCAAGAGTCTTCTCCAACACCACAGTTCAAAAGCATCAATTCTTTGGTGCTAAGCTTTCTTTATAGTTCAATTCTCACATCCATATACGACTACTGGAAAAACCATAGCTTTGACTATACAGACCTTTGTCGGGAAAGTAATATCTCTGCTTTTTAATATGCTGTCTAGATTGGTTATAGCTTTTCTTCCAAGGAGCAAGCGTCTTTTAATTTCATGGCTGCAGTCACCATCTGCAGTGATTTTGGAGCCCAAGAAAATAAAATAAAGTTTCCATTGTTTCCCCATCTGTTTGCCATGAAGTGATGGGACTGGATGCCATGATCTTAGTTTTTTGAATGTTGAATTTTAAGCCAGCTTTTTACTCTTCTCTTTCCTTTTCATCAACAGGCTTTTTAGTTCCTCTTTACTTTTTGCTATAAGGGTGGTGTCATCTGCGTATCTGAGGTTCTTGATATTCCTCCTGGCAATCTTGATTCCAGCTTGTGCTTCTTCCAGCCCGGCATTTCACATGATGTACTCTGCATAGAAGTTAAATAAGCAGGATGACAATATACAGCCTTGATGTACTCCCCTCCCAATTTGGAACTAGTCTATTGTTCCATGTCCGGTTCTAATTGTGGCTTCTTGACCTGTGTACAGATTTACCAGGAACTCTGCTTAGTGTATCCCAAGTATAATTTCAGTTAGTGTTCACAGCAAGCCTATGAGTTAGGGTAATATTATCCCCAAGATGATCTAAGGGTCAGAGAGGTCAAGTAGCTGCTCAAAGACCCTGGGCTGGTGGTGGCAACCTTGAGATGTGATGTCAGACAGACTGACATCGGAGCCTGAGTTCTTAATTATCACACCACATTGAAACTTGGAAAGTTTGGGAGTATGGGCTATACTCTGAAACAAAACCAAACAAAATTTTTTTTTAATTTGACTGTGCCGGGTTTGCAGCACGAGGGATCTTTAATTGAAACATGAAAACTCTTAATTACAGTTTGTGGGATCTAGTTCCCTGACCAGGGATCCATCCCAGGCCCCTTGCATTGGGAACACAGAGTCTTAGCTAATGGACTACCAGGGAAGTCCCCCAATTATATTATTCGTTAAATTCATTCAATGTGACATCATTAAGAGAGCAGCAAAGTAAAAATGTCCTTAGAAAGCCCTATCCGAAAGGACGGAATTCTGCCAACAGGAATTTAATTGTCTTCCTTCCGCTGAGGTTGGAACCACGTTAATGGAAAGACCTGTCTTCATCTCATTTAATAAGTGCTCCAGACACAGTTAATTAAAAAGAGGAACTGCTAGACTGCCAATGCCATAAGCAGCTTGCAAGTGAATAAAGCAACACATGTTGGTTCCAGTTTTGAATTCCCAGAGAACAACAGATGGGCACTTCCCATCTGGTGCAGGCTGATAGACAGATAGCAGGATTCTGTTTAGTCTCTAGTGTTATATATTCTGGAGAAACCAGCATGTCAACTGAGGTGTTCTCTTAGCAACTGCATCAATTTGGAAGCCCAGGCTCATACTAAGGATAGTTTTTAACTGAAGGCAGCTATGGTAGACTGTTTCCAAAGATGGACACAACAGTTTTTCCCATCCTGCACTCTTTTTGCAATGAGACTTTGCCACTCCTCTCATCAGAGTACAAGTAGAGTCTGTTTTCCCTTTTCTTGAATCTAGATGGCCCTATAACTTTCTTGGACCAGTTGAATGTGGTGGAAGTGATACTGTTTGGCTTCCAAGGTTAAGACTCTTAAAGGCCTAACAGCTTCCACGTTTGTGCTCTCATACTGCTGCCTTGAGACTGCCACGCTATGAGGAAGCTCAAGGCAGTCACGGGGAAAGGTCACATGGAGAAAAATCGAGGGGTCCCATATGACAGCCTCAGCTGATCCACCAACTGAACATGGCCACTTGAGAACCCCAAAGTGGACCATTAGGAGAACCACCAAATCAACCGTAAGAGACAGAGCCATCTGGGAATTCCTTGACGGTTTCAGTGGTTTGAATTTCACAATCTCACTGCCAAAGGCCTGGATTTAATCCCTGGTTAGGGAACCGATATCCTACAAGCTGTGCAGAGCAGCCAGGAAAAAAAAAAAAAATAGAGCCATCATGAGAAGTCATAAATCATTGTTTTTTGTTTGTTTGTTTGTTTTTACTTTTTTTTTTAAAACTTTTGGCTACACCCTGTGTCGTGTGTGGAATCCAAGATCCCCAGTCAGAGAGTGAACCCACACCTCCTGCATGGGAAGGCAGACTCTTAACCACTGAACTGACAAGGGAGTCCCCCATCATTATTGCAAATCACTAAGTTTTAGGGTGTTTTTTAGCTGTAGGTAGTGGGGAAAGGTAATTTTTAGATCAAGCTGCCAGTATGGTTGGCTTGGGCTCTTTCTGGCTTGTAGATGGCTGCCATATTGCTGTGTCCTTAGCTGGTGGAGAGAATGAGAAAGAGAAAGCTGTATCTCCTTTTAAAAGGGCACTAATCCATCATGAGGGCCCACCCTCATAACCTCATGTAAACCTAATTGTCTTCCAAAGGCCCTGTCTCCAAATACTATAATACTGGGGGTTAGGGCTTCAACATACAAATTCTTTAAAAACAATTAAAAAAATTTTCTTTATTGTTTTTATTTGACTGTGTTGGGTCTTAGTTTCAGCATGTGGATTCCTTTAGTTGTGGCATGCAAGCTCTCAGTTGCAGCATGTGAGATCTAGTTCCCTGACCAGGAATTGAACCCAGGCCCCCTGTACTGGGAACTCAGAGTCTTAGCTACTGAACTACCAGGGAAGTCTCAACATATGAATTCTGGGAGGACATACTTCAGTCTGTAGTAAGGGGGGAATTTATGCCTGTAGCATAGGCATAAATTTACCAGTTGGTACACACAACAAAATACCTAAGTGGATCTAACGAGCTTACTGGGTCAGACACTGAAATGCTTCATCACAGTCAGGCTTCTTTTGGTTGCAAGTGACAGAGATCCTACTCAAACCAGCTAAAGTACAAAAGGAGATTTTGTCAGTTCACATAGCTGGGAAGGATCCTAGAACTGCTCTCAGAAATAAAGAGAAAAACTGCATCTAAGACCTCAGGGTTAGAATCAGGGACCCCAGTCCTGATTCTTTCTTTGATTCTTTTTCTTTGTTGGCTTCCTTATCTTCTATTAAAGACAATCCTTTTCTGAATTTTGGGGAGCATGACTGCTGGCAGTCCCAGTTGAACAAGTAAGAGAGAACAGCCTTCTTCCAAGTTCTGTACATCAAGTCCAGGGAAATGCTCTGGCCCTCTTTGGGTCACCTGACCTCAGTATCTTATTGATTAATATCAATCTAGCTCTTAGCACCACCTAACTTACCGTATATTTTTACATTTTTACTTATTTGTTCATTGACTGTTTTCTTCTCAATGGAATATAAATTGCGTGAGAGAAGATATTTTATCTGTTTTGTTCATTGCTATGTCTATATACCTTGGTAGACTATGTAGCTTAATAATATTTGTTAAATGAATGAATTCCATGTATTATCTCACTTAATCCCTCAATCCTAGAAGGCAGGTACTTTGTGATCCTTTTATTACCAATTAGGAAATCAAGGCTTAAGTTAAAGCAGCTGTCCCCAGCTGTTTTGGCATCAGGGACCAGTGTCATGGAAGACAGTTTTTCTACAGACCAGGGTGTAGTGGGGGATGGTTTCAGGATGATTCAAGAGCTTTACACTTTTGTCCACTTTATTTCTAGTCTAATTCCACCGCTGATCCGACAGGAGGTACCAGTTGGTGGCCCGAAGTTTGGGGAGCCCTGAGTTAGAGAATTTATACATGATCATATTCCTAGAAATTAGAGAAGCTTGAAGTACCAGCCATGGTAATTAGATAAGAGAAGGAAAGAAGAGGTGTCAACATTGGAAAAGACAAAGGAAGATTCCAGAGATCTGGGTCAGGGTATCTAACTCTAGAGCTTTCAATGATAGCATTATTAGTATAAAAATAATTACGAAGAAACTTCACTTTCAGTGCCCACTTTGGCAGCACATATACTGCAAGTGGAACAAAACAGAGAAGATTAGCCTGGCCCCTGCATAAGGATGACATGCAATTTCATGAAGCATTCCATATGTTTTAATAATAATAATAGTGAATATGTAAATAAATAAACTGTAAAAAAAAAAAGAACCTTCACTTTCAAAGATGCACAGATAAGAGATCTGCAATAAAACAACCCACTTATTTATCTCATTTTTCCCAGTGGTCTGATTCCACCAAGAGAAGGCCCAGGAGGAAGAAGAGAGAAAGAGGCTCTTGCTCCCAGGGGAAGCACTGCCAACGGCAACAAGGAGGAGAAGACAATCATAAGGAAACTGTAAGTTGACTTGCTGCCCCATGTTGCCACTAAATAATCGCTAAAGGAAGGAGTGGGGGTGAGAGAGGGGGCCCTGCTCTCCTGGGGGTGGTCCTGCAGCTGATATGAAAACGCTATGCTGGTGTATTATGGTATCTTCTAGGCAGTAAGTAGCGTAAGCACCTGACATTATTAATTCATTGACTCATCACAATGACCCTATGAGGTAGACACTGTTGTTATCCTTGACTCACAGATGGGGAAATAAATTCCAGGGGGTAAAGTTCTGTACCCAAGGTCACACACATTGTAAGTAGTGAAGTCGGAACCCAAGGAAGTCCAGGTTCTACACTCTACTGCCTCCCTGTGATATAATACAGTAACCAGATAATAATACTAATATTAAACAACAAGAAAAACAATAGCAATAATTATTGGAGTTTTGGGGGGCTAAATCATCACCTCTTCTACTTCCAGCTCTGGAGGGTCCCCTGTCTCCCAACATTAAGACACATAAGACAATTTCTTTTGAACACTCCCCTTGTTGTCATGCACCTTTGTTCATTCCTAGTTTCTTTGGTTGCTGCACCTCAAACCATAAACTGTGAGATGATAGTTTAAGTTCAGATTCTCAGAAATCAAATCACTGGTTCTAGGATGAGGCCCAGAAATCTGGATTTTTAATGAATGCCCAGACAATTGAATGTGGGGAACCTTTGGACAATAGCCTGAGATATGCCTTTTCTTCTTTTTTAAAAATTATTTATTTATTTATTTGGCTGTGCCGGGTCTCAGTTGTAGCACATAGGATCCTCGATCTTCGATGTGACATGTGGGATCCCTTAGTTGTGTGATGCGAACTCTTACTTGTGGCAGGTGGGATCTAGTTCCCCAACCAGGGATTGAACCCAGACCCCCGGCATTGGGAGCACAGAGTCTTAGCCACTGAACCACCAGGGAAGTCCCCAGCTGTGCCTTTTCTGACTCCAGGTATGAATACAGCTAGGCATACCTTAGTTTCTTCCATTTCTTAAACAAAGGAAGACAACAGAATTGGAAAGAGTAGAGATCTTTTCAAGAAAATTAGAGATACCAAGGGAACATTTCTTGCAAAGATGGACACAATAAAGGACAGAAATGGTATGGACCTAACAGAAGCAGAAAATATTAAGAAGAGGTGGTAAGAATACACAGAAGAACTATACAAAAAAGATTTTCATGACCCAGATAACCATGATGATGAGATCACTCACCTAGAGCCAGATATCCTGTGTGAAGTGCAGTCAAGTGGGCCTTAGGAAGCATCACTATGAACAAAGCCAGTGGAGGTTATAGAATTCCAGCTGAGCTATTTAAAATCCTAAAAGATGATGCTGTGAAAGTGCTGCACTCAATATGCCAGCAAATTTGGAAAACTCAGCAGTGGCCACAGGACTGGAAAAGGTCAGTTTTCATTCCAGTCCCAAAGAAAGGCAATGCCAAAAAATGTTCAAACTACTGCACAATTGCACTCTTCTCACACGCTAGCAAAGTAATACTCAAAATTCTCCAAGCTAGGCTTCAACACAGAACTTGAACCGAGAACTTCCAGATGTTCAAGCTGGATTTAGAAAAGACAGAGGAACCAAAGATCAAATTGCCTACATCTGTTGGATCATAGAAAAAGCAAGAGAATTCCAGAAAAATATCTACTTCTGCTTTATTGACTATGCTAAAGCCTTTGACTATGTGGATCACAACAAAATGTTGATAACTCTTTAAAAGATGGGAATACCTACCTTAGGTACCTCCTAAGAAACCTGTATGTAGGTCAAGAAGCATTAGTTAGAACTGGACATGGAACAATGGACTGGTTCCATATTGGGAAAGTAGTACATCAAGGCTGTATGTTGTCACCCGGCTTATTTAACTTATATGCAGAGTACATCATGCAAAATGCCAGACTGGATGAAGCACAAGCTGGAATCAAGATTGTCAGAAGAAATATCGATAACCTCAGATAAGCAGGGTGACAACATAGAAAGCGAAGAGGAACTAAAGAGCCTCTTGATGAAAGTGAAAAGAGAGTAAAAAGTTGGCTTAAAACTCAACATTCAAAAAACTAAGATCATGGCATCTGGTCCCATCACTTCATGGCAAATAGACGGGGAAACAATGGAAACAGTGACAGACTTTATTTTCTTAGGCTCCAAAATCACTGCAGATGGTGACTGCTGCCATGAAATTAAAAGACACTTGCTCCTTGGAAGAAAAACTATGATCAACCTAGACAGAGTATTAAAAAGCAGAGACATTACTTTGCTGACAAAGGTCTGTCTAGTCAAGGCTATGGTTTTTCCAGTAGTCATGTATGGATGTGAGAACTGGACCATAAAGAAGGCTGAGTGCCAAAGAATTGATGCTTTTGAACTGTGGTGTTGGAGAAGACTCTTGAGAGTCCCTTGAACTGCAAGGAGATCCAACCGGTCCATCCTAAAGGAAATCAGTCCAGAATATTCATTGGAAGGACTAGTGCTAAAGCTGAAACTCCAATACTTTGGCCATGTGATGCAAAGAACTGGCTCATTGGAAAAGACCCTGATGCTGGGAAAGATGGAAGATAGGAGGAGAATGGGATTGCAGAGGGTGAGATGGTGGGATGGCATTACCGACTAGATGGACATGAGTTTGAGCAGGCTCCTGGAGTTGGTGATGGACAAGAAAGCCTTGCGTGCTGCAGTCCATGGGGTCGCAAAGAGCTGGACATGACTGAGTGACTGAACTGAGCTGAACTGAAGCACACCTTTCCTCAACTCCAGGCTGAAGCAAGCAGCCTGTTGGTCTTGGTTGCTTTGAAAATGTCTGACCTGGTGACAGTTTACCAGCTCCTGGTCTTTTGGATTGAAAGTGAGAAACAGCCTTGGTCAAGGATGTCAAACTCGAAAGCCTTCGGGGGCCAAGCACTTCATGTGGATGTGTGAGGGGGGCGTAGGGTGGGGTAGGGGACATTTGCTCTTCAGTTCTGTCTGTCCAGTGAACAACTTGTTAACAGACCTTCTGATTCTTGAGAGATGCCAGGACGTCGGATTTGTTCATGGAATCTGTTTTCCAAATGCTGGCAAATCGTTTAAGCTTAAAAATAAAAACCGTGTGATCCAAATGAACCATCATTGTGGGTTGCATCAGGTCCTCAGCCTCCATCCAGCTCTTGCTTCATTAGTCTTGCCTCCCAGGGAGGGCTGAGGGGACCTCAACTTCCATTCACGTTATCTGGTCATTAGTTAGTCAACAGACCCTCACTGAGTCTATATTGTGTGCCAGAGGAGATGTTCACCCTGGGGGTACTGCCATGACCGATTTTGTAAGGATTCTGTTGACTCCGGTTTTACAGGGAAGTAATTTTGAGGGGTCAGAGATTCTGGGTTACCTCCCAGGGCAGATTTAATTAAGATGCCTTTGTTTCAAGAGAGATTTTTTCTTTTTCTTTTTTTGGATCCTCAGGAACAGAGTGTTCCATTAGTGATTCTCAGCTCATGGCACGATGAGCTTCGTTGTCAACACAAGCTTTCTTTCTTCTTGCTTTTATTTATTCCCTCTTTATCTCCATCGCCCATTTGCAATCTGCTTCCCAGCTCCCTTCCCACTCAGCCCATCTCATATGTATTTAATGTGTTCTAGAAAGTATATATTGTCTTATGTGGATGTGTTTTCAATGGTAACTGATATTTTGTTTAACACTTCATTTTCATTCTGTTTCCTAGTGCTTTTTTCCGCCTTCACTAAGTACTGTCATTGTTTTCTTTTTTACCAGGCACTCTTCTTTTTTAGGCTTTGTTTTTTTTTTTTGCTGCACCATGGCTGCAGGATCTTAGTTCCCAACTAGGGATCGAACCCCTGCCCCCTGCAGTGGAAACTCAAAGTCCTAACCTCTGGACCACCAGGGAATTTTTCAGGCACTTTTTTACAAAAATTTTAGTAATATATTTTACTAATCCAATGCTTTCAAAATACTGTCATTTTCAATGTGTGATCACTATAAAATATTATTAATGAGATATTTTACAATCTTTTTTTAAAAATAGTAAGCCCTTGAAATCTTATGTATATTTCACACTGACAGCATATTTCAATTAAGACTCATAGTGGCCACTGTATTGGGCGGCACAGCTTTAAGCAATATATGGTCAAATGCTTTGGGTTTTGAGAACTGAGTGTGAATGATCCTTTTCTTCAGTGTTTTTAAAAAGTTATACCTAACATTTAATCGTTTTTTAAAAATTGAAGTATAGTTGATTTACAGTGTTGTGTTTCAGGTGTATAGCAAAGTGATTCTGTTTATATATATATGATATATATCTTTTAAAATATTATTTTCTGTTATAGGTTATAACAAGTTATTGAATATTACTCCATATGTGGTACAGTAGGTCTTTGTTGTTTATCTATTTTATATACAGTGTGTATCTGTTAATACTAAACTCCTAATTTATTCCTCCCCCGTACTTCCCCTTTGGTAACCATAATAGATTGTTTTCTATGTCTGTGAGACCATTTTAATCATTTTTTTAAAATCCTTTTTTATTTGGCTGCACCAGGTCTTATTGTGGGACATAGGATCCTTAGTTGAGGTACTCCGGATCCCCAGCCAAAGCACTCGGAGTCTTTAGTCTCAGAATTCGAACTCCTAGTTTCGGCACGTGGGATCTAATTCCCCAGCCAGGGATTGAACCCAGGCCCCTGAATTGGGAGTGTGGAGTCCTAGCCACTGGACCAACAGAGAAGTCCCCATTTTTCAGGGGCATTAAATATCGATATGTTTACAGGGACTTCCCTTGGTGGTCCAGTGGTTAAGACTCTGAACTTTCACTGCAGGGGGTGTGGGTTTGATCCCTGTTCGGGGAACTAAGATCCCACATACTTTGTGGTGTGGCTAAAAAAAGAAAAAAGGAAATTTATGACATTATGCAGCCATCACCACAATCCATTTCCAGAACTTTTTCATCATCCCACCCTGAAACTCTGTCCCCATTAAATACTAACTGCTCAGTTCCCCTCCCCCAGCCCCTGGCAACCACCACTCCCCTCTCTGTCTTTATGAATCTGACTACTCTGGAGACCTCATATAAGAAGAGGAGATATACAGTATTTGTCCTTCTGTGATGGGCTTATATGATTAGCATATTGTTCCCAGGTTCATCCATTTTGTACCACGTCAGAATTTCTTTCATTTTTAAGGCCTGATATGTATGTATGTACACATACATTCCATGGTATGTGTAGACCACTTTTGATTTGTCTTTTCATCTCTTGATGGACATTAAGCAATTTTTTGGTTTTGTTTTGTTTCTTTATTTGACTGTGCATGCATGCGTCGTGCTCAGGTGCTTCAGCCCTGTCCAACACTTTGCAACACTATGGACTATAGCCCTGCCAGGCTTCTCTGTCCATGGGATTCTCCAGGCAAGAATACTGCAGTGGGTTGCCATGCCTTCCTCAAGGGGATCTTCCGGACTCCGCGATCAAAACAGGGTCTCCTGCGTTGCAGGTGGATTCTTTACCACCTTCCCTACAAGGGAAGGCCTTATTTGAATATACTGGGTCTTAATTGTGACCTTGCGGAATCTAGTTCCCTGACCGAGAATCAAACCAGGCCCCCTGCGTTGGGAGCTCGACATCTTAGCCACTGGACCACCAGGGAAGTCCCTAAGCAGTTTTTTAAGATCTATCCTCCTAGCGGTGTAGACACACATCTTGTTTCTAACCCCAGCGATGGGATCCCAGATTGCCTTCCCCCACTGTGGACAGTGCTACAGTGAATATCTCCATGCTTATTCATGTCTTCTCATGGACTTGTGTGTGAATTTCCCAGGGATAGATATCCAGGAGGAAAATTGCAGGGCCATGGGGCCTATCAGCCAGGGTTCTTGTTTATGGAAAGTAAAAAGTGAAAGTGAAGTTGCTCAGTCGTGTCCGACTCTTCGAGACCCCATGGACTGTGGCCTACCAGGCTCCTGTGTCCATGGGATTTTCCAGGTGAGAGTACTGGAGTGGGGTGCCATTGCCTTTTCCAATCAAGAAACCAAGGCTCACTCAAAAGGAGTGACTGAAAAAGATTTCAAGAAGGGACCTTTTACAGGTGTGGGAACAGAGATCAGGGATGGAGAAGCACCCTGGGGCAGGCAACAGAGGAGCTAGGAAAGGGAGCTGTGAGAGGCCCTGGGGGAGTCAGACTGAAGTGCGGCCTTCAGAAGAGGAACACACAGTGACTAGTGAGACAGGGCCGGCAGGGACAGAGCTGGGAGTGATACCCCTACGTTTCTCTCTCGCTCTCCCAGCTCCTGCTGGTGCTTCCCACTGGCTGAGCACAGCCAGAAGCTAGAGGACGAGGGAGCTTGTTGAGATCCTCCACAGATGTCAGCCTCCTGGAGCGGAGAGCAGGCCAGAGAAGGGAGGACATGATTCCATGGGGGCAGCTAGCCCACAGAGCATGCATCTTCTTAGTTAAGTATTACCAGGCTTGTGGGATCTTAGTTCCCTCACCCGGAATCAAACCCAGGCCCCCTACAGTGGAAGGGTGGAGTCCTAACCACTGAACCACCAAGGATGTCTCTGCCAGGCTTTCTTTCTCCTTTCTTTTCTTTCCTTACGTTTTGCTCACACTGGGTCTTCATTGCTGCATTCGGGCTTTCTCTAGTTGTGGCCAGCACGGGCTACTCTCTCATTGTGGTGCATGGGCTTCTCATTGCGATGACTTCTCTTGCTGTGGAGCACAGGCTCTAGGCACACGGGCTTCAGTAGTTGCAGCATGTGGGTGCAGAAGTTGTGGCACACGGGCTTAGTTGTTCAAAAGCATGTGGAATCTTCCCGGACCAGGGTAGAACCTGTGTTCCCTGCGTTGGCAGGCAGATTCCTATCCACTGTACCACAGGGAAGTCCAGGCTTTCTTGAATGACTGCATGAAAACAGCTTTGTCAGACAAGACCACCTGAAACCACATTTATTTATTCTTCCAACAAATATTTATTGAGGGTCTACCGTGCAGCAGGCACTGTTCTAGGTGCTCGAGTAGAGTGAACAAGCCAGAGTCCCTGCCCTCCTGGTGCTTACATTCTAGTGGGAGAGGTAGAGAGTAAACTGGTCAGGACAATTTCAGATGGCCCTATATGCACTGAAGACCATTAAATAGGGTGCTAAGAGAGAGGTTAATAGGGAGCTACTTTTTAATTTTTTGGCCTCACCTCAAGGCATGGGGGACCTTAGTTCCCTGACCAGGGATTGAACCCATCCTCCCTGCCATGGAAGCACTGAGTCTTAACTGCTGGGTCGCCAGGGAAGTCCCGATAAAGAGCTACTTTAGATTCGGTGAGTCCTGGAAGGCGCCTGTGAAAAGGCAGCATTCAAGCTAAGTTCTGAAATATCATAATGGTCTGAGTTTTCCCTGCCTTCCTGGCAGAAAGAACAGCAGGTATGAAGGCCAGAGGCTGGAGACAGCTTGTGCAGCAGAGACGATAGTGGCTGGAGCAGCAAAGATAAGGGAGGTGAGGTTGGAGTGGGGAGCGATTGGGTCGTTCTGGGACGACACATGGAGCCCAGTGATGACTTTGGATTTCATTTTAAGTGCTTTGGAAAGACCTTGGAAGGTTTTAAGCTGGGGAGTGACATATCTGTATTCACCTATAAAAAGCTTAAGGACCTCCTTGGTGATCTAGCGGTTAAAACTCCGTGATCCCAATGCAGTAGGCATGGATGCAATCCCTGGTCCAGAAACTAAGATCTCACGTGCCGTACAACGCAGCTGAGAATAAAATATAAAATCTTTTTGGAAAAACAAAAGTTTACTCTGACCGCTTTGTGGAGAAGGGTTGATAGGACAGAGTCAAATTGTTTCTTCTCCTTAGAAAGGGTCTCCTGTGGTAAGATAATGTACGAGAGAACATCTCCACCCTACAGAGGGTATCAGATTTGAAAGTGTTTATGTGGGATATTCATTGGCTGAGGATCACACTGGAAACAAGGCTTCCAGATGCATAAGCTACTGGTTTCTTTCTGCCTCTTCTTGGGGAGTTCTTTGGGTCACATAATTGGAGTTGGAGCCTGATATGGCAAAAATGAAATGTATGTAAGCCAGCCTAAGGACATGGGCTTCCCAGGTGGCACTAGTAGTAAAGAATCCCCCTTGCCAATTCAGGAGATGCAAGACTTGGGTTTGATCCCTGAGTTGGGAAGACCCCCTGAAGGAGGGCATGGCAGCGTGCTCCCGTATTCTTGCCTGGAGAATCCCATGGACAGAGCAGCCTGGTGGGCTACAGTCCACGGGGCTGCCAAGAGTCAGGCACAACTGAGCAGCTGAGCACACACTGAAGACACAGGTTTGAAGACAGTGAGGCTGCGATTTCATAATCAGACAAGCTATGGAGTGAATGAATGAATGACTTTCCGAAGAACTAGGTCACGCTAAGAAGGGTTTTATCTTTGTCCTGAGGACAGTGGGGAGCCCTGGAAGGGTTTAAGCTGAGGAATGACTTATCTCTGCACAGTGACGCAGTCATGCTGGCTGCTGTGTGAGTGGATTGTGGGGGTGGCGGGGGAGGGGGCGGACAGGAAGGCTGGGGTGCTCATCAGGGTGGCTCGGCCTGGGGTGGCAGTGGAAAAGATAAGTGGTGGGATTAGGAACATATTTGGGGCATGGTGACTAAAATACAACAGATGGGATGACAGGAGAGGAATTGAGAACAACTCCCAGTCCCTGGCTTGAATGACTGGGTGGGGGCTGATGTCATTTCCTGAGGCAGGGAAGTGGGGGTTGGGAGTGGTATACATAGGTTCTGAGGGAGGGCGGATGTGCCCTAACGTCTGTATCCATACATGAGTCAAGGGCTCGCCCCTGGCCCCTGCCATTGCCCGCAGAGCTACTAGCGGGGCTGGGGCTGGGGCTTGTCTTTGACTAGAAGCAAGAGCCTGTATCCTCATCACTGACTTCAGCTCACTGGCCATCCTCGCATCTTTCTGACAACCTGAACCAGCACTGACACTGTACTTTGTAATCACCCCCCACATGTCAAGTGTGTCAGGAGGACTGAAAGCCTGGAGTTCATGCTTCAGAGGATGTCTTTATATGTGTTATCTGTTATATCCAAGAATTTACATGTTAGTCATTATTCATTTTATCATTGTAGGGAACACTGAGAAGTTATCGTTTTCTCTACAATAAAAACCACTTAAAATGAAAACAAAGACATTCCAGACTCCGTTTGTTAGTCTAGCACATTGGTTAAGTGTGGTTAAGTGGAACTCCCAGTTCCAAGACAAAATTGTGTGACCTTGGGCCTGTTACTTAACCTCCCAGAACCTCAGTTTGCTCATCTATAAAATGGTGATATTGACTATACTCAACATCCTCATGTTGTTATGAGTTTGAAATGAACTAGTAGATGGAAAGCCCTGGAACAGTGCTTGTTGCATAATGAGCTCTTAAGAAATAAACTTTTGGGTGAATGGCCTGCAGGAGCTGCTTACAGAATTTGCAGGGGGTTGTGCACCCCCCACTTCAGCGCTCTCTCTGTTTCCTCTGACCTCCCCCCTTCCCAGGTTCTCTTTCCGATCAGGGAAGCAGACCTAGGCCTGAGGCCATGACTGCGTTCTCAGACACGGAAGACCACCCAGAAAGACGACTTCCACAATCATCTCTTGGTGCCATGCATACCCACTGCACTTGCTTCTTCGCTTCCCCTCAAAGCCACCCAAGGAGGAAGGGGTGAAGCTTTCTCCCCGGTTGCAGAAGTGAACACCCCTGAACGCTGGGCCAGGGCAGGAGAAGTGGCAAAAGAAATTGAGAAAGCAGAAGAAAAAAACAGTGGGGCCACCTGCAGCCCCACTTCAACCACCCAGGGGGCCCCAAGCACGCAGATGTGGATGCCAGCTCTGCGTCCCTGGGCCCATGTCTTTGCCACACAGCAGTGAAATACACCAGCCCAAGTGGGGATGGGGAGAGAATGCAGGAAAACCTGGTATGGACATTGCAATGAAGACTTCACTGATATTTAGTGACTATTTGATTTTGCTCATATGACTTTACATATATGATTTTGTATTAAAGTAAAATGACTTTTACACTTTCTGTGTTTTAGAGTGGCCTCTTGGAGTTATGTGACCTGGTATAAGGTACTTCAGCCTTTTGGAGTCTTGGTTTCCAAATTTGTGAACTGTATACAATTGACTCTTGACCAGTTCACTTTGAACTGCGCAGGTCCACTGACACATGGATGTTTTTCTATAGTAAACACCGTGAAATTGAAAGTGAAAATCTCTCAGTCGTGTCTGACTCTTTGCAACTCCATGGACTATGCAGCCCATGGAATTCTCCAGGGCAGATTACTGGAGTGGGTAGCCTTTCCCTTCTCCAGGGGATCTCCCTAACCCAGGGATTGAAGCAGGCACATTCTTTACCAGCTGCACCTCCAGGGAAGCCCAAGAATACTGGAGTGGGTGGTCTAGCCCTTCTCCAGTGGATCTTCCCAACCCAGGAATCAAACTGGGGTCTCCTGCATTGCAGGCGGATTCTTTAGCAACTGAACTATCAGGGAAGCCCAGTAAACACCATAGTACGGCACAATCTGCATATGTGGAGATATGTATGATATATATACATATCTCCATATATGAGATGGTTGAATCTAGTTGGATCTGCATATATGGAGGAGGAACCTTGAAGCCAGAGGGCTGACTATAATCTATAGGTGGATTTTATTTATTTTTTGGCCATACCACGTGGCATGGGAATCTTAGTGCTCTGACCAGGGATCAAACCCACACCCCTGCATTGGAAATTTGAAGTTTTAACCACTAGACCACCAGGAAGTACCTATACTTGAATTTTTTCAATGTGGGGAGAGTGAGGGCCCATAACCCCCTGCACTGTTCAAGGGCCAAATACATACACACGTATATATTATACATATATAACACACGTATGCATACATGGGAAATAGATGGGGAAACAGTGGAAACAGTGTCAGACTTTATTTTGGGGGGCTCCAAAATCACTGCAGATGGTGATTGCAGCCATGAAATTAAAAGACGCTTACTCCTTGGAAGGAAAGTTATGACCCACCTAGATAGCATATTAAAAAGCAGAGACATTACTTTCGCCAACAAAGGTCCATCTAGTCAAGCCTATGCTTTTTCCAGTGGTCATGTTTGGATGTGAGAGTTGGACTATAAAGAAAGCTGAGCACCGAAGAATTGATGCTTTTGAACTGTGGTGTTGGAGAAGACTCTTGAGAGTCCCTTGGACTGCAAGGAGATCCAGCCAGTCCATTCTAAAGGAGATCAGTCCTAGGTGTTCATTGGAAGGAATGATGCTAAAGCTGAAACTCCGGTACTTTGGCCACCTCATGCGAAGAGTTGACTCATTGGAAAAGACCCTGATGCTGGGAGGAATTGAGGGCAGGAGGAGAAGGGGACGACAGAGGATGAAATGGCTAGATGGCATCACTGACTTGATGGACATGAGTCTGAGTGAACTCCGGGAGTTGGTGATAGACAGGAAGACCTGCCGTACTGCGATTCATGGGGTTGCAAAGAGTGACTAAAATGATACATACATGCATATATATGGTGGACATGTATTTCATTGTATCTAAGTGATGCACCTTTATTTTGTGTGTTGCTGTGACAGAAAAAAAAAAAAAGCTGCAAATAACTTCAAGTTTCTATTGACTTTAAGGCTCACCCTGATTTCAGCAATGTTAAAATGTGAAAAAGAAATCCATCTAGGCATCAATGAGATACAGTCCACAGGGAGCAGGAGACTACACTTTGCAAAGAAACTAATGAGCCTGCTGAACACACCCTGCGAGCCTGTCTTCTCAATGAGTAACTGGCTCAGTGATCACGTCTCGGTTCCTGCCTGGATTATCTCATTTATTCCTCTAACAACTGGAGGAGATGGAGACTAACTAATATGAATTGCCTAGTTTATGGATTTGGAAATGAAAGCTCTGAGAGGTTGAAGCACCTTACACGAGGTCACGTAGCTATAAAGTTACTGCCCAGGATGCTAATGCAAGCCTGATTCTAGATTCTTTTTAATTATATGGCTGCACCGGATCTTAGCTGTGGCACATGAGATCTTTAGTTGCAGCGTGCAAACTCTCAGTTGCAGCATGTGGGATCTAGTTCCCTGACCAGGGCTCAACACTGGCCTCCTGCATTGGGTGTATGGAGTCTTAGCCATTGGACCACCAGGGAAGTCCCCTCAGGCCCAGGTTCTTATCTGTGAAGCTCTACGTACCGATTCTCCAAAAAGTGCTGATACTAATAACAAACGCCATTTACTGCACCTACATATGTTGCCTCACCTTATCCCTATGAGGTGGGCATTGCTATGATTATTCACCCAAGCAGGTGCTAGTATGGTGGGGCTAAGGGGCTTGCCTAAGGCCCCAGATGGAAGTGACAGAAGTAGGACTTGAACTCAGATGCAAAGGTCAAAACCACTCTGCCTCCCAAAAGTTGGCAACCTTTAAGTGTCTGGTCCAGAATGCGACTGCCACAGCACAGGAGCTTCTGACTCCTGGAACCCTGTATAATGGTGCATCCCTGACTAGGTGTGCCCCTTTTAATAGTGGGTAGGGAGGAGGAAGATTTCTGTCCCTTGGAGGTGAGAATTGACTTGGGAAACAAATCTGAGCATCCTGACTTCAGAATCACAGATGCTGGGATGTGGGTGTTCGAATTCCAGAAGGTAAGTTCTTGGAGCTGGGCCCAGCATGACCACATTCAAGACAGACACAGTTGCTCCCACACTGTAGGCTTCCATCTCCAAACCCTGAGCCAGGAGAGCAGGCTTAGAAGCAGTTATGTCAGTCCAGGCCACTTGTAAATCCTGAATGATAGAAACCACCCAAGGACTTCCCCGGTGGCCCAGAGACTGGGACCCCACGTTCCCTGTGCAGGGGTCCCAGGTTCGAGCCCTGGTCAGGGAACTAGATCCTGCATGCCACAACTAAGACTCGGTGCAGCCAAAATATATTTTTTAAACACCCCAAATTTTCATCTTAATAATAGCTGATTCCTGAAGATTCTCTTTGTGCAAGTACTTTTATGTCTTAAACTCAGTCAATCCTCATGATCACCCCGATGGAAGCACCAGTACTATCTTTGTCACAGGGGAGGAAAGTGGTGCCCAGAGAGGTTACATAACCTGCCCAAGGTTACACAGTGGTGAAGTGGGTGAAACCTGAGGTTCGGTTCCAGGGCTGAGCACTTGGCTACCAGGCCACACAGTCCTCTCCATGGTAAGGTATATGATGACTGAATCCTCAGGAAACCCCTGCAAGGCGGGTGGGCAGAGGCCATTCCCAACCTGATGGACAGATTTCAGAGGGTAAGTGATTTGTTCAGGGCAACAGCTGACAGATGCTGAAAGCGTATGCCGGGAATGGATCTTTCTCCTATAAACCCAGGACTGCCCTCAGTTCCAACCTGCCTCCAGTGCCTTGGGGCTGAAGGAATGCAGCCTCTCGGGGGTGGATTGTGGTGTGGGGTTAGGGATCAGGACCTGGGATAGTTCCAGCACCAGACAGGCAAGGTTGATGACTCTTGAGACGCCTACCTGAGAATCAAGTCTAGCACGTGAGAAACAATAATTGCAACAGCTAAAATATATGCTACATGCTGGCCACTTTTCTAAGGGGGCCATGTGCTTCACTTTTAATCTCCACAAGCAACCTCTGACCCCCCATGATAAAAATGAAGAGACTGTCCCCAGGACAGTCACCAAAACTGACTCAAACTGGTTAAGTGGCCCTTTTGTAAAATCAACAGGGGAGACTTCCCTGGTGGTCTAATAGTTATCTACCAGTCAATTCAGGAGACACAGGTTCAATCCCGTCAGGGAAGATTCCACATACTGAGGAGCAATTAAACCCAGTCGCCACAACTACTGAGCCCAAATGCCCTTGAGCCCGTTCTCCACAACAGAGAAGTCACTCCAATGAGAAGCCCACGCACCACAACCAGAGTAGCCCTAGCTCATCGCAACTAGAGAAAGCCTGAGTATAGCAACAAAGACCCAAGGGAACAACAACACAAAAAAAAACAGTGGGAATTCCCTGGTGGTCCAGTGGCTAGGACTCCATGCTTTGACAGCTGAGGGCCCAGGTTCAACCCCTGGTTGCGGAACTAAGATCCCATAAGCCACATGGTACGGCCCCAAAAAGAACAGAAAGTGCATTACCATTTTCTACCACTGCTTTGCGAAGAACAACAGAATGACACAGGTAGCCTCGCCTGGCAATAAATATTTTAATTTTTGTTTCATTTTTATGATGACAAATAATTTTCAAGTTTATTTCCTTTTCTTAAATACAAAGCTAAACCACAAACAGGTACAACCAAGACATTTTATCTCACATTTACACACTCCCATCGGATCCTCCTCCAATTTGCTGACTACTGACCAGGCAAGTGTGGGATTGGTGGGTGGGGGTGGGCGTGGGAGAGG
>SJYQ01104286.1:0-30296 GCA_006410935.1 Redunca redunca
TTCTAGGTTTCAGCCTTGAGTAGGAAACCCTGCCCCTAAATCTTCCTCATAGGGTGAATGAGGTGACTCTGTGGTAGTCATGTAAACACCCAACTCTGCAGCAGAAAATAACTAAGCTGACTTCTTTAGTACTTGCCAGTTGCCAGGCCCTGTTCAAAGGGCTTTTCCATGTGGTGGCTCATTTGATCTTTACGATATTCCTAGGCAGTAGGTTCTGGTTTTATGTCTGTTTTACAGAAGACACTGAAGTACAGTGAGATTAGGTCACTTGCCTCAGAGTCCAAGGCTGGTAAGTCATGGAACCATGCAGGCAGATTCTTTACCGGATTCTTTACCACTGAGCCACCAGGGAAGCCTTGACTTACTATTTGACTTAATCTTTTCTCTTTTTTTAAAAAAAAATACTGATTGATTTATTGTTTGGCTGTGCCAGGCCTTTGTTGCAGCTCTTTAGCTGCAGCACGTGGGTTCTGTTTCCTGACCGGGGATCGAGCCCTGGCCCACTGCATTGGGAGCTGAGTCTTGGCCACTGGGCCACCAGGAAGTCCCAGTCCTTTCTCTTATTAACCTATAGTTTTCCCTTCACATTTACATTTTTAGTTCTTAGCCACTCTCCCACCCCCATCTCCCACTTCCTACCTTTATATCCATTTTGACCTTTTGACCTTGCCATCTGTCCTCTTAGATTTTATCCTTCCCTAAAATCATTGTCTTAGAGCTCAAAAGGAACATTAGGGTTGATCTGGTACATACTCCTGTTTTTGTTTTTGTTTTTAACTTTTTATTTTGTATTGGCATGTATCCAATTAACAATGTTGGGATTGTTCAGGTGAACAGCAGAGGAACTCAGCCATACATGTACATGAGTCCATTCTCCCCCAAACTCCCCTCCCATCCAGTCTGCTGTATAACATTGAACAGAATTCCACGTGCTATACAATAAGTCCTTGTTAATTTTCCATTTTAAGTACAGTGGTATGTACATGTCCATCCCAAATTCTCTATCTCTATCTTGGAATCTTCCCCACTGTCAACCATAAGTTTGTTCTGTAAATCTGTGTCTGTTTCTGTTTTATAAATAAGATTATTTGTATCATTTCTATTTAGATTCCCCATATAAGGGATATCATACAATTTTCCTCCTCCTCTGTCTGACTGACTTCACTCAGCAAGACGATTTCTAGGTCCATCCATGTTGCTGCAAATGACATTGTTTCATTTGTTTTAATGGCTGAGTAATAGTCCATTGTACATATGTACCACATCTTTATCTGTTCCTTTCTTGATGGGCACTTAGGTTGCTTCCATACCCCTGTTTTATGAAGAGGAAACTGAAGCTGGGAGAGGTGGAATAGCTTGCTTACCCAATTACACATGACAGACTATCACTTGAACCTTAGTTTCTTAACTCAAGTCTGCCACTCTTTCCATCACATCACATTTACTGCCTGCTCCCTTTGCCCTCAGACAAGCCAGGCTCCAGCCTGTTCAGTTCACTTCAGTCGCTCAGTCATGTCCAACTCTTTGTGACCCCATGAACTGCAGCACACCAGGCCTCCCTGTCCATCACCAACTCCCGGAGTTTACCCAAACTCATGTCCATTGAGTCGGTGATGACATCTAACCATTTCATCCTCTGTCGTCCCCTTCTCCTCTTGCCCTCAATCTTTCCCAACATTAGGGTCTTTTAAAATGAGTCAGCTCTTCGCATCAGGTAGCCAAAGTATTGGAGTTTCAGCTTCAACATCAGTCCTTGCAATGAATATTCAGAACTGATTTCCTTTAGGATGGACTGGTTGGATCTCCTTGCAGTCCAAAGGACTCTCAAGAGTCTTCTCTAACACCACAGTTCAAAAGCATCAATTCTTTGGCGCTCAGCTTTCTTTAGAGTCCAACTCAACATCTATACATGACTACTGGAAAAACCATAGCCTTGACTAGACTGTTAGACTGAACTATTTTGTTTACTTTGGGCATTTCTGATATTTAATTGTAACACTCATATATCCTGAGAAGGCCTGGGACAGTTCCTCACATAGTTAGAAGGTGCATCTCTGTATCTGTACTGCATGATTGGAACCTTACGTATCCATGAACTTTCAAGGGGTGGTTGAAGTGGATCTCCCAATATTAAGGAGTTTGGGGAATAGTAGATCGTTCATTGACTTAGAACTAATCAGACTTAGAGTCCAGGCCAGTGCTCAGACCTATTTATTTGCAAATAAAAGAGTAAAGAGATGACAGCTCTGTCAGGCGCTTACAGTGTGTATACCAGGCACTGTGTCATTTATGCACCCTGTATTCCTCAGTCTTCACAGCAATCACATAAGGCAGTTAACATTTTTATGTTAATATTTCAGAGATGGGGAAGCTGATATGCAAGGGGGTTGACTAACTTAGCTGAAGTCTCACATTTAGAGACAAATTTCTATACGAGGAGGACTTACAAAAATAGATGGACTCTACAGTTTGGAATTGTTCATACGCATTGCTTCCTGACAGCAGAGCTGTTGGCAAAATGATTTCTTGGGTTCTTTCCATCCCTATGGTGTATGAAAGTGCCTCTGGGCCTGTTGCCACTCCTGCATGGGGCCTGGCCAAGGTCAAGGCTTCACCCCTGCCTCATGCCCAGGGACCCGGAAGTGCTAAGCAAAATGAGCTGCTGGAGCATAGCCTGATTAGATACTGAGTGCGCACCAGTGAATGTCACAGAGGCTTGGTTGTGGACTTTTCAGGCTGCTCTTAGGTACATTTCTAATATGAGACATCTAAGAAATCATGAGGTTATATTTATTTAATTCTTATTTTGAGGTTTTTCTTCAAATGCAGATCATCTGATTTTTTTTCTCCTGACGGACTTAATCCTGTTGTGTGTGTGTGCACTCAGTCATGTGCAACTCTCAGCGGCCCCGTGGACTGTAGTCCACCAGGCTCTTCTGCCCATGAAATTCTCCTGAGAAGAATTGTGGCGTGGGGTGCTGTTTCCTACTCCAGAGGATCTTCCCGACCCAGGGATCGAACCCGAATCTCTTGCATCTCCTGCATTGGCAGATGAATTCTTTACTACTAGTGCCACCTGGGAAGCCCGATCCTATCATTAAATCTTCTGAAAAGTCAAAGTTTCATTCATTCAGTCAGTCATTCAGTGAGTGTGTATCGAGACTGTGCTGTACACCAGGCACTGTTCTCAACAGAGCAACAAACAAAACAGTCCCCCCCTCTGCACCCCGCTATCGTGGAGCTGGTCTTGACTTTGTGCTTTTCTTCTTCCCTATCCTTTTTACCCATAGGGAGGTTTTTGTGCTCCTGGAAAGAAAGATATATATATTTTTTTCTTTTTTTTTGCTTTTTGCCAGATTAATAGTCTGTATAAAAGTACTCTCCACTTCAAATTCCAGAGTATGTTACGATTGTTCACAGCAAGCCAGCCTGGGTGCGTTTCCTTTGTAAACAACTCTCAGGCACCAGGAAGCCTCCTGACAGGCCCTGGCTCGCCACCGTTCTGCAGGGTGCCCAACTCACAGAGAAGCCTGGGAGGTACAGATTCTGCCTTCCTTACCTTCAAGGCTGTGTTTTGTCCGCAAGACTGTTTTTGACATCTCACACAGTGAAACGATGCCATGATCACAGTGAGAATTTGGAATCCAAGTCCTGTCTTTTATCGAACTCTAATAATGTGGAGTTTCACTTCTATGGCACAACTGTTTTTTTTAGTATAACATGCATAGCTTGTATAAGGAGGATACCTTGAGTAAAGAAGCCTTGGAAATCAAAAGAAAGTTAGGGATTGCCATCCAACTTCCTTTCTGTCTGGTGCTGGAGGACAAGCGGACAGACACCAAGGAGGGCTGAAAAGAAGCGAGATGCAATGTGTTCGGTAACTGAAGAAAAGCCGTGGACCAGGGTGGTGTGGGATGGTCTGCTGTGTGCTGTTGGCTGTTTTCCAGCATGAGTGAGAGCTTGCTCACAGAGCACACAGCAGACAAACAGCAGACAAAAACTTTTTAGACAGATGGAGGCCAAGTTGAAGTCTGGTCTCTTTTCCTTTTGTTGTTGGAAATTTCTGAGAGAAGGGGAGAAGGAGCCCCAACTGTATACAGCCCCCCACCCCCTCCTGGTCACTTCACTGCTTAGCTGTTCCTCAGTCCCTTTCTGAAACAAATACGGGCACGTTCTTTATCCACCTCAGTGATGAAGGCTGCAGAGAAGTCCAGAGTAGCTCTTCCCCTTTAAGCGCAAGCTCCCCTTAGTTCAGGTGGAGTGCGTGAACTACCCATGCTGGGGGTTGTATTTCCTCATCGCTCCCCTCTTCCTTGGCTGGCCACCACCCTGGCCCCGGTTCCTCTTCTCTCAGGTACCTCTTCAGGGGCCTGCCTTCCAAGGTGACTAAACTCTGCCTTAAAAGTTAATACTCTCCGTTTGAGTCTTCATGGTCTTCAAAGATGTAAAAAAAATTTTTTTATTGAAGCATAGTTGATTAACAATGTTGTGTTTCAGGTGTACAGCAAAGTGATTCTGTTCTGCATATACACGTATCTATTCTTTTTTTCCCCACCGTACTGCACGGCTTTCAGGATCTTAGTTCCCCGACCAGGGATTGAACCTGGGCCCTCAGCAGTGAAAGCTCAGATTCCTAACCACTGGACCACCAGGGAATTCCCTCCAAAGACATTTTTATTTGGAAAATACATAAAACATATATGAAGACAAAAAAAAGACATAAGATTTTGATTTTCGAAAATATATATATTTTTTAACTTTTTTTGGCTGTGCCACATGGCGTGTGGCATCTTTATTTCTCTTCCAGGAATAAAGCCAGTGCCCCTTGCATTGGGAGCACAGAGTCTTAACCCTTGCACTGCCAGGAAAATCCAAAATGTATATTTTTAATGAAGTAAATTCTCTCACCTCTTCCCCTCCCAACTCCTCCACCCAGGCAACCACTGGTAATAATTTGAATATACATCCATCCTTCTGAGTTTTTCCATGGCTGTGCAGATTTCTATACTTTATAAATATAAAATATTTTTTGATTCACACACACAAGGAAGGCTTATGTAAATATTTTTGGCTAGGCACGTTGTATTAGTTTCTAAGTTTGCTGTAACAAAGTACCAAAGGTCAGGTGAATTAAAACAACAGAAATTAATCTTCTCACAGTTTTGGAGGCTAGAAATCCAAAATCAAGGTGTTTCGGGGCTCTTCTCCTTCTCAAAGGCTCTAGGGACGAATCCTTCTTGGCTTCTTCCAGGTTCTGCTGGTTGCCATCAGTCCTCAGCATCCTTAGCTGTGGCCACATAATTCTGTATGGCCATCTTCCCTCTGGGAGTCGTCATGCAGCCTCACTTCTTCTGATAAGAAAGCATGTAGATTGAATTTAGGGCCCACCCCACTTCAGTATCACCTCATCTTTAATTAATTACATCTGCAAGGAACCTATTCTCAAATATGGTCAAATTCTGAGGTTCCAGAAGGACTTAAATTTTAGCGGGGGGACACTGTTCAACCCAGAATACACATTTTTCAGGAATTTATATTATTCCATTGTCTGAGTATTGCTTAATTAACAGTTTCTACATTTTTTTGCTGTTATTAAAAAAAAGAGATTTGGGACATTCATACACACATATTTTAATATACATGTACTATTATTTCTGTGGGGCTTCCCCCGTGTTTCAGATGGTAAAGAATCTCCCAGCAATGTGGGAGACCCAGGTTTGATACCTGAGTCGGGATAATCCCCTGGAGAAGGGAATGACTACCCACTCCAGTATTCTTACCTGGAGAATCCCATGGAGAGAGGTGCCTGGTGGACTACAGTCCAGGGGGTCGCAAAGAGTCGAACATGACTGAGCAACTAACACTTCACTATTATTTCTGTAAAACAGATTGTTGGGAGTAGAATACCTGGGTCAGAAAGCATGGACATTTTACATTTTAATAAATACTAAAAAATTATCTTCATAAACTTATGTCAGTGTGTAACTTTCATTAACATGTGTTGCTCGTCTACCCTGGATATTATCATTGTTTTGCCAGTCAAGTGACTGAAAAGTGGTATCTCACTTTAAGTTGCATTTCTTCAGTTATCAGTGAAGGTGGGTGTCTTTTCAGTTGTGTTTTTAGGCCATTTGTATTTGTTTTTCTGTGGACTACTTGTCCTTATTATCTACACAGAGAGAACAGAACAGTGCCCTTTGCCTCCAGACCTGCCCTCCTCCTACCCAGCACAGAGGTGAGTCATGAGCAGTCGGAGGTGAGGGTCCTCAGGTCTGCCACATGCCCAGGGTCTGTCACGAGGCTCTTACTACATTCTCTAACTGTACCTATGCCTAAAGGTGTATCCCCCATAGATAATAAGCATGACCATACTTTATAATTCATTTTTGTTAGCCCAGGATGCCTTTGGGCATGTAAACATCTCCTAGAGTTGATTTGACAGGTGGTGGATTGTTGCCTGTTATTATTCTCATACATTTTTCTTTCTAGATAAGCATTAGAATGCAGTTGTCACAGCCCTGCCTCATCCCCACCTTGACCAATAAGAGACTCTGATGAAATTCTGTCCAGTTGTATTAAACTTATGTGTATGTGTTTTTGAGTAGACTTGATATCTTTATGACATTTAGTCATTTATCTAGGTCTTACTTTATATCCTTGAGTAAAACTATAGTTTTACCTTTTTTGTTAAATTTTTTGCCAGTTATTATGAATGAGATCATTTTCCATTTCTGTTTTTAAAAGGTTATGGTTAGTAGTGTAAGAACAGGGTTTCCTAGCTCAGTGGCTCAGTGGGTAAAGAATTCGCCTACAGTGCAGGAGATGCAGGTCTGATCCCTGGGTCAGGAAGACCCCCTGGAGAAGGCATGGCAACCCACTCCAGTATACTTGCCTGGAGAATCCCATGGACAGAGGAGCCTGGCGGTCTACGGTCCATAGGGTCGCAAAGAGCCAGACTCAGCTGAAGTGACTGAGCACGCACAGACGCAGTATAAGGACACTGCTGATGTTTACATGTCAAGAGATCTCTGTCTTGTATTCTGCCACCTTCTTAAATTCTCTTTTTAGTATTCTCTTCTTGTTTTCTTTTCCTCTCTGGATTTTCTTCCTCCACCTGCTGTTCAAGCATCTCTACCTGGAAATCCCAAGAATACCTTAAGCTCAGAATAAATTAAGTGAAAGCTAAAATAATCTCTTGATACTCTTAGGTTCAGAATTGCTGCTACTAGCCCTTGAAGCGGGTAAAGAATCTGCCTGCAGTGCAGGAGACCTGGGTTCGATCCCTCTGTTGGGAAGATCCCCTGGAAGAGGGCATGGCAACCCACTCCAGTATTCTTGCCTCGAGAATCCCCATGGACAGAGGAGCCTGGCAGGCTGCAGTCCGTGGGGTCACAGAGTCGGGCATGACTGAGTGACTAAGCACAAGCACAGCCCATGAAGCATCTTTGTATAAATTAGAATTTCTCCCAGCACTTCACTCCTGATATGATTCTCATAATTAATGGACTCGTTTGGAATATGACATGTTACTGCAGAAAAATGTGATAATAAGTATTTGCAGCCCTCCAGTGTCTCCCTTAAATGAGGAGCTCCTGGACCATCTCAGCCTGTATAGACAGTCTCAGCAGTGCTGCTGAGAGCCATGGATTTTGTCATCACGGCCTCTGGAATCACCCCTTTCTTTCCAAGGCCACTGGCTCAGTTAGACTGCCATTAAATTCCCCCCTCATCACCATATACCTCCTCCCTCCCCAATAAAAGGACAAAAACAAAACATGACTGGGTCTGCCTCTTCCCAGCCTCCCTCTTCCAGGACACCCTAGTCGGAACAACCTTCCTAGAAGGAAGCCCTAGAGCCCTCGTCACTGTCTTCCTCAGCAGTCTCTGTGCTGTTCCCACCCCGTCCCCTTGGGTGGTGATTCCTCTCGCCTTCACTCTCAGTTTGCTCATCTGTAAAAGCAGAATAGTGATGCCTGCTCAATAATTACATGGTAAGAGTAAACAGTATACTACCTGCGGAAATACAGCTCGCATTGGGCTCGGTGCTGATCACCTGTTTTCTCTTCCCTTCCCTCCCCCTCCCTCACAAGTACTCTGGAAACTGAACAAAACATAGTACGTTGCCTCAGGGCTCTATATTGGCAGCTTTTCTTCTGTGAGAATTAAGACTTTTAAATTGGATTTGACTCAATGTAAGCTGCATTTGGGGCTTCCCAGGTGGCTCAGTGATAAAGAATCTGCCTATCAGTGCAGGAAACGCAGGAGATGCAGGTTCTCTCCCTGGGTTAGGAAGATCTCCTGGAGGAGAAAAATGGCAACCCACTCCAGCATTCTTGCCTGGAGAACCTCATGGACAGAGGAGCCTGGTGGGCTACAGTCCGTGGGGTCGCAAAGAGTCAGACAGGACTGAATGAACACATGTTGAACACGATTTCTTAGGCCTTATTGTATGTCCATTACCCGGAGTTCTTTTGTTTTGGCAAGAGTTCATTATATTTGACTTCTAATAAGGAACATGTGAAAATACTCCAGAAGGGAAAATAAAAGGATAACTGCAGCCTCAGTGTGCCACTAAAACAGGTGCCACTGAAGGTTTTTCCGCTGCCCCTGGAGGCTCGCGGTGATTGCCATGTGCTCTTCCCGGGGGTGAGAATAGTGGGTGGTGCTGCCTGCGGGAGACACAGGGTCTGTCTGCAGGAGATGCGGGCTCAGGATACGCTGAGCACATGCACTGCCCTCCCCCAGTGAGTGTTCCTTATCCTGCAGGCTCCTGCCTTGTGCTCACTACAGAAAATGTTTTGTGTTAAGAGTCAGCTTCCACGTCTGTTTCTTGGCTCACAGAACTGGTTTCCTTTCAGCCACATTCGATTGTCTGTTGTCTTTTGTTCTAGGCTCTCTCCTGATTGGGTTTTCATTGGGTTTTAATCAGAAACCATCTGGTGAAACATTTTGGATTCAAATTAAAGATCTATTACAAACACATATCTCAGAGAACACAGATGAAACCCAGACTGGAACAGAAAGCAAACAAGACATAATGCAATAATATTATGAACAGAATAGTCTCAGAGGGAAGGAACGCAAAGAAAACCAAGAAGGGCTGCATAGAAACAGAGCCAACCCCTCAAAGAAGGACCTACCAGAGTAGGGAGTAGGGGAGCCAGCAAGCTCTCACATCAGGGCCTAAGTGGGGTGTTCTAGTTCTGACCACCCTGCAGTCCTTGGGGTTGGAAGCCACGGTTAGTAGCCCTTTCTCCTCCCCCGAACTGGGACAGAGTGCTGATGAGCAGAGGCCATTTACTTTACTCTACAGATGGGGCCTGAGAAGTCCCGTCTCTCCTGTCCATACCTTCTCTCTGCACCCGTTTCTCACTCTTCCTTCCCAGAGCCGTCCTGGCCCAGCCTTGTACCTGTGAGCCCAGGGTCTAGGATATCAGAGAAATGCTGGTGTCACTGGCAGTGGGCCCACCCTGCTTGCCTGTCCCTCCCCCACGTGCTGCAGCTGGTTCAGACCTGTTGGTCACAGGTTAGAAAACCAGGAAAGAACTGCATCTCCAATCCCATGTCACAAATATAGCTCTCCAAACTGTCTGACTTCAGTTATTGATTTGACTTAGGAGATACTTGTATGTGTTTAAAAATATTTTCCACAAAGCCTAGAAGAGTGTACAGAGAGAAGCACCTCCCCTCTCCACCTCTGTCCCCAGCTAGGCTCTCTATTTCCTTCTTGAGGGTTAGCCTATTTGATATGTACCTTTTCAGTGGTCATCTGTGGTGATTGATCACTGTGAGCTTTTAAAATTATTCTGCCTCTCTGTCTCCATTGCTGGGCCTCCTGGATTCACCCACCGTGTCTGCTTTCTCCACATCCCTTCCTCTCTCAGACTTTGACCCCTGGTGGACAAATGAGTGTGAGCAGAACGAGTCGGACCCCATCCCCGCCAGCTGCACTGGCTGCGCCCAGAAGTCACCCCTCCAGGTGATGCTCCTGGAGGACACCCCAAGGAAACTTGAGAGACTGCATCCTCTAGTGACCAAGGTGCGCAGAAAGGCTGCTGCTCCCGCTGCCTTCGTGACCCATTGAATGGCTAGGAAACATCAGGCCCTGGGACCTTCCTGATAAGTAATTCCGTGTTGTCTTGTTGCACTCTCGTTTTCTGCCTCCCCAAGACGGGACAGTCCCTGTCGACTGAGGGGCTTCAGGACTTTTTGTGCCAGTATCCAGAGGTGACAGAAGGCTTCACCGAAGGGTTTTTCACCAAGTGGTGGCGCTGCTTTCCTGGACGGTGGTTCCCATTTCCGTATCCATGGTGAGTGCGGAAAGGGGCACCCAGCCATGTGTATGTACAGAAAGATGGCAGACCAAATGTCAAAAGGGTACTAATTGCTGCCGAGTCCCTGCTATGCCCGGCACTGTGTAAACTTTGCACCACACCCTCCAAGTCAAGTGATAACTCCAAAGCACAGTGTTGAAAAAACTGATGGAGAGAAAGAGATGAGTTGAAGAGGGGCGTCACCAAGGTGGACACTGAGATTGCCTAATAGAAGCATCACTCACTTCTAACTGCAGTGTTCAGCATTTGCTTTCGTGCTGAG
The DNA here is from genome assembly GCA_006410935.1 of Redunca redunca. Taxonomy (NCBI): domain Eukaryota; kingdom Metazoa; phylum Chordata; class Mammalia; order Artiodactyla; family Bovidae; genus Redunca; species Redunca redunca. The sequence continues at coordinate 10,597 of SJYQ01104286.1, forward strand.
TGGGTCCTGAGTGTTGAGGACTGCAGAGAGAGCACAAAGAATAAAAGGGAAGGTTATTTCGTGGCATTTGTTTGTGCCAGGCAGCATGCCTTGGTGCTTAGTGTCTGTTACTCATTGGAGATGCTCATAATAGCGCTGGGAAGTCAGAATTGTCATTGTCATTTTTCAGTTCAGGAAAAGTGGGAATCAGAGAGGTTAAGTACTTTGCTTAAGGTCACCCAGCCAGCACTGAAACCCGCATCTATCTCCCTGTTCCTTCTCGGGTCCGATAGACGACATGGGCCATTTCTTGGGGGTGAACCTTGCTTTCTACAAATAAAAAGAATGCAAGTTTACTTCTAGAATCATTCCAAAGAGGATTAAAACTGCTTTTTCAGGCTTTTTGTTGGGTAGCTCCTCTGCTTCTGCCTTTCTTTAAATTTGCTGTTTATTTGCATGATCAAATACTCGGTTTACGAGCTGATACGGGCTTCCCACGTCATACTGCTCCACTTCAAAAGGGTCATGGTTGTTGCCCCCGCTGCTCCCTTCTCCTCTCTTGCCCTGCCTGCTGTTACTTCAGTCTCTGCCAAGAGAGAATGAATGGAGTGTTTCTTTTCTCCCTCTATATGTTGTTTTAGCTGGATTTTATAAACACCCCACCCACACAAGACAAATTGTGGCTGTAGAGTGCGTGTGTGTGTGTGTGTGTGTGTGTGTATGTGTGTGCGCGCGTGTGTGTGTGTGTGATGTTTCAGTTAATTGATTCGGCATGACTGTTCTTCATGGACCAAATACTTGTTGTCCTGACATCTTTCCCTCTTCACCCACACCCACAGTTTTCCCACCCTCTCTGAGCTCACTTTAGCCATGGTGTTGGGCTTGGTTGCCCAGTTTAACTACTTTTCCCTCTTGTACACATTCTACAGGAGAAGACCACTGAACAGATCACACATTTTACATGAGCTTTTCCCTGTTTTCACGTATCTGCCGTTTCCAAAAGAAGCCTCCTTGAAAAAATGCTTCCTTCTTCAACCAGAACCTATTGTGGGGAGTAAGGTAGGAAATTCGGAGAAGATTTGGATCTAGAATTTTTCTCTTTTGGTACCTGGGCTGATGTCATAATCAAAGCCTTCCCTGCATGTCAACTTAGAGGGTGACCTGAAGGGTCATCCACAGAATCTGGAGTTCTCTCTTCCTGCTGCTTGCCAACACACCTGCAGCGGCCTGACTTTTTGCTGAAGGCATGCTCCCAGAAAGTCTAGTGACCTTGCAGATCTATTTCCTGCCCTTAACACCTGGGGGCAAGCTACCTTTCTACATTAAAGGAAGTAGAATCCTCAAGTTTAAAGAGGCCTGAGCATGCAGTCAGACTTCTTTCTCTACCTTCAAGTAGAGAGCAGGCAGACTGAATGAGTAGTGTGTAAATGAACAGTCCAGTGTTTCTCATTTTGTGAGAAATTAAATGATTTGCCCAAGGACACAGCAAATTAATAAGAGGTCTCACCTCATCCTCCACTCCCAGATTGGCTTTCCCCAGAAATAAACAAATGAGAAGCTTCAGATGGAGAGCAAAAGGGAGAGCAGAAAGCCTGGGAGCGTGGTTTGGGAACAGAAGGGTTGACAAGCACGTGCCTGAGGTAGTGTGTGGCACAGCCTCTCACCTCTATCCGTGGCCAAGAACCCGGAGCCCACGTTTATACCTCTGGGGCCAGCAGACTGGGCAGAGCTGTTCTGTGTTTGTGTCTGTTTACTTTTCTCTGAATTGCTCTTTTGTTGAGTCTCAACCCTGAGGAAGCTTTTTGAGTCTGGATTGGTTTGGAATAATTAAAAGGATGAATTTTCCTTTGTTAAAAAATTAAATTTGCTGAACTGCGACCCCTACCAACTCTGGGTTGTGTCTTTAACCTCCTGACACTATTGTTTGGGTCCAAATGTGCTGAATCGTGTTAAAGGAATTTCAAAGCCTTTAAAAAAACAATCATTTTGTCTAGAAGTAAGAACTTCTGCCTGCCAGCTGTAGGGTGGAGGTGCTGGGCTCTGGCCTCAGGTTTTAAAGGAGTTTATTCTGCTGCCTTCGGCTAGAACTCGGGGCCCTAGTATGATTTCATCTTCATAATAATGATATATGAAAAAATTATGGGTGAGGGCTTTTATCACTGTCTTGGGTTTTCCCACTTGAATCTTAATTTTATCAGTCTGCCAAACAGGGACACCAGGGAGCCCAGCCAAAGGGGTAAATACAGAGTTCCACAGACGCCTGTCAGAATCATCTTGTTGTGGTTCTCAAGGATGTTTTTGGAAGGGGAGTGGCCCAAATAGGCAGAAATCCTGAGAGTCTGATTTCTTAGAGCATCTGTTCCCCACCCTGGCCCAGGCTCTCCTTTCTCCACAGCCACGTTACTCCACCCTTGTTCCACATCCCTGGGCCCTGGACTCTGGTAAAGTCATGTGTCTGTGGGCCCAGATTCCAAGAGGCAGCCTTGGGATAAAAGATAAGCAGTGGGGTCCCATTGTTGAGAGACCCTGGGGGAAGAGGCGAGGGGCTCCAAGGCCCACTGCACCCACCGCATGATGTTGCCCAGGGCTGGCCCAGTCCATCCTGAATGTGGAGGAGCCTGGCCCCAGCCCCTCTCAGGCCTATGTGGAGTAGAGATGTATCTGCTTGAGTTTTGGTCTTGTGGCATTTTTTCAAGACTGCTCATGACGGGGTCTCCGTCAGTCACAGCAGCTCCAGACACTCGTCCTCCTCCTGTCACTACAGCAGCAGTTGCAGTGGCGCGAAGCGTTTCCGTGGACACAGAGTCCTGGCCAGGGCCTGTGGGGAGCAACAGGGAGACCAGGGTTGGGAGGCGGGAGAAGGCGGGACCACATTCTCAGGCTCCAGAGGACCCAAATGGTAGGGAAGAAACAGGACATGGCCTATGGAGTCGGACTTCTGACTCCTGCTTTGTAAGGGTGCATAAGGGATTGGGGTTTTTTTCTTGCCATCTAGAAAGAGAGAGAAGTCTGACCAAGAGCACCCTATCCCTTTGTTTCTATTCCCTGCCGCTCACAAACACCAGGCACACAGCAGATTGCACTTAGTGCTTGCTGGAAGCAGGACTGATTCCCTGTTGGTTCAATGGTTAGGGAATCTACCTGCCGATGCAGGAGATGCCAGCTTGTTCTCTGGGTCAGGAACATCCCCTGGAGGAGGAAATGGCAACCCACTCCAGTATTCTTGCCTGGAAAACTCCATGGATGGAGGAGCCTGGCGACTACAGTCCATACACCCTCAGAGACCTGTAGTTACCCGTGCAGTTGTATATCCTTAGCTTTCAAAATCAAAGGCTGATCTTACTGTTATCAGTTCTTAATCAGTAGCATCATGTATCTGCTCACCTGGGTCTTGCCAAAAAATTGTAAACTTGAACTTGCTGTTGTCCGATTCTCTTGAAAAGTCTGACAGTAAGAAATAATATTCCACAGACCATTGCCCAGAGGATATACAGACTGTCTGGATCAAACCAGACCCTCAGATGATTGCATATTTAGACCACCACATGTTGGCCTCTACGAGACTTTTGTTAAAATACAATTAGATACTTTGCCTATGACCTACTTGGAAACTATGGCTAGAAATTGTGAATTATGAAACTTGAGCCATTTCTGCTACAGGGCTGTCATTGCAGATGTTGCCCACAAAACTAGTGTCTCTTTAAGAAAAACCCTAGAAGAGATCTTACCATGGGACTTCCCTGACAGTCCAGTCGTTAAGACCCTGAGCTTCCATGGCAGAGAATGCAGATTTGAACTCTGGTTGGGAGCTAAAATCCCCCATGCCCCCTTAACATGGCCAAAAAAATAGAATCTTCCCTTAGCCTCAGTACGGGGAGATGCCATGCTTAGCAGAAACTAATTTGTTTTTTGTCTTTCAAACAGAGTTGTGACTTTTATCCTTGGTTCTGTCTTCCTCTTTGCTTAGGCGGCTAGGAAACCCAGAGCTACATGTGTAAGAATTTTTGTGCCCTCCTCTCCCACGCCCCAGGGTTTGACTCGGTTTTCCTTCCCCCCCGTGTCCTTTCCCCCAGATGCACAGGATGCGTGACCTGTTCGCCATCGGCAGCGGGGAGGCCATGCTGCAGCTCCTCCCGCCCTTCCAGTGCCGCAGCCACTGCCAGTCCGTGGCGATGCCGCTGGAGCCAGGCGACATCGGTATGTGGAGCCCCCAGAGGGCAGGGTCAGCCACAGGGTCCTTTTAGTTTCTAACTCAAAAAAGCATTCTAAAAATTAAATATTGCCTTTACAAATATTTATTAAAGTCAAAAATAGCTTTTTTTTTATTAGCAAGGTCAATTATTTATGCTTAGATGTAATGATGAGTAATTACTGAGAAAATGTAGCAAAGAGAAATGGGTCATATGAACATTTAGAATGCATGTGTCCATTGGCTTTAGAGATTTCAAATTAGGAGGAATTATTATGGAAAATATTTAGAGCAGTACTTTCTTTGCAGATAAGGAAGTTGAGACCAAGAAAGGAGAGGTGACCATTCCAAGGCCCAACGGTCAGTTAGGCAAAGCATCAGTTTTAAGTGACTCCTTTTACACAGTCAAGCCAGAGGAGGTCCAATTCAGATTCGATGAAACCCTTTCTGTGCCCAGTTTGCTAGTAAAACAATTCAAGCAGTATGTAAGGGCAACCGCCACACAAGGAAGTACTACCTTCCTTGTGGATCCCACAGTCTGGCCACAGCCTCACAGTCATGACCCACCCTTGGCTCCTTGATTTCCCGACTGTGACTTGTTCTGTGCCTTACCATCTAAAAATTGGTTCCGAAGAAACAGACTTGAATCAACCACTGTCAGTTTGACAACAGAACTGTCTTGGCAGAAGCAAAATAAGTCAACAAGCATCACCATTGCCCTTCTTGTTTTTCTTGCCTCACCAAACCTAGGGGAGCCCTGATTGCCTGACAGAGCCCAGACTGATTTTCCAGTTTTATTTAAGTTTTTCTGTTTGGAAGACCCCAGTCCCTAGAAACCTCTCACCTCACTTGGAGGTAGGGTGCATACTGAAAACTGCCAAACTTTAATCCAAGTTTCATAACTTTTATTTCAATTTAAAAATGAAAAAAATGAAAACAATGCTCAAATTAAGCAATTAGCCGATAATGGAGCACAGCTGGCCTGGCCCTTGGGGATTACTGCAAGAAAAGAGGATTCTTGCGTGGAAATCACTCCAAACCCGTCGCTCTGTAGTGGAGTGATGCTGCACAAGCCTGTATGGCATTCTGGTTTTGGAATGTGTAGCTGTGCTTGAAAAAGTTTCTGTCTTATGTTCTACAAATGCCTGACAGTTCAGACAGCTACAGAAACACTTTCGTTATCCAAATTCCAGGTTTTCAGCTCCCACAAGCATCCCGAGTGCCAATTATAGAATTAAGGAAAAAAGGGAAAAAAAAGATGGGTGACTTGCAGTGATCAAAGAAGCTTTGACTCTTTGATCAAAGGCTGGTGTGGCTAGTCCGGAATGGCCCAGAATCCAGAGACTGATCCTCGTCGTTCTGTGACCAGCCAGCTTGCTGACTGGAGGGAAAGAAGCCCTGTGCTTGGCAGTGTCCGTGAAGGGCAGAACGTGATAGGAATGTGGAGAAGGGATGGAGGCTGATGAGAACCAGGGAAGAGGGCAAGTCAGGAGAAGGCTGGGGGTGGGGAGGGCTGGGGAGGACAGTGGACTCGGGAAGCAGCGGCAGAAACAGAAGCAATGGCTGCAGCCGCCGCAGGGGAAAATGAGGACAGAAAGGCAGACCCTGGCAGTGGACGAGAGTAACTTTAGTGGCTGTTAAACAGATGGCCGCTCCTACACCTCAGAGACCCTCAAGAATAGCACCGTGTCAAGCAGATTCTGTGCTTGTTGACAAAATAAGTGTTATCCCATGATGGCTGGGTTCAGAGGACAGTGCTCACGATCACCAGAAGAACCATGACGGACGGCATTTTCAAGAGTGATGTGGGTGTCAAGCGTCAGAGGCTGACGCTGGTAAGCCCATGTTACCTGCCATGATGGTACAGTCACGGCTCATAGTGACCTTTCTTGAGTCACCAAGCAGAGGTTACATTCCATTCAGTGCTCCCAGTTTAAAGATGAGTGGTGTATATCTTTCTCTAGAAAATGTTTCATCAGGAAGTTACTGATGTATTAAAGTTTTTTAATTTTACCTTTTGAGCCCATTCCTAGATATCATTGCTCAAATTGTACAGGTCATGACCCTAGGGTTCATAAAACAGCCCTTGGGAAAGACCCTTGGCAAATAGGGCTCTTGAGTCACTGACTTTGGGAAATGCCTGTCTTGTTGAAACACAGTACACATTAGTGTACAAAAGGCTCTGAAAAGCCCTGGAGTGGTCTGGTGTTTTTCAAACTTACTTGACCATGGAACCCTTTTTGCCCTGGACTGTCTTACAGGGTGCTACTGTTTGCAGAATGCAATTTAGAAAGTATTGGTTTGGGTTAATCTGGATGTTCTATAACAAGACCATGTTGTGTATAACCTCAGGAGAACTGGACAGGGCGCCGTGGCCTCCCTTAGAACCTGTCCTGTCTTTTTGCTGAAAAAAAGTGACCCTGAGAATTGATGCTCCATATCAACCTTATCTGGGGCTTCACTGGTGGCTCAATCTGCCTGCAGTGCAGAAGCCTCAGGAGATGCGGATTTGATCTCTGGGTCAGGAAGATCCCCTTGAGGATCCCCTGGATGAGTATGGCAACCCACTCCAGTATTTTTGCCTGGAGAATCCCATGGACAGAGGGGCCTGGTGGGCTACAGTCTGTGGGGTCGTGAAGAGTCAGACACGACTGAGCGACTTAGCACACACACATGCACGTCAGCCTTATCTAGGGCTTCCAGGTACTGCTAGTGGTAAAGAACCCACCTGCCATTGCAGGAGATGTAAGAGCTGTAAGTTCGATCCATGGGTTGGGATGATCCCCTGGAGGAGGGCATGGCAACTCACTCCAGTATCCTTACCTGGAGAATCCCATGGACACGGGAGCCTGGGGGACTGCAGCCTATAGGGTCACAACGGGAGCCTGGGGGACTACAGTCTATAGGGACACAGATGAAGCCACTTAGCACACACAGATGCATCAGCCGTATCTAGAACATCCTGCTTTCGTAAACCTGCCGAACTGTGATTCACAGTTACCCAGGGGAGGGGTGACGCTGAAACACTTTGGTTCATGGTTGGATGAACCCGTTGGATGTCAGCTTACAGAGAGGACTGATGATAGCTGGGGACACTTACGCTAGGAAGAGCTCACAGACCTCCAGAGCAGGAATGGCCTCTGAGTCTGTAGGTGAATCTGAGGGCAGCTCTGCAGACCCGCCTAGCTCATGCCCACAAGTCGGCCCAGTCCCTACCACTCACATGCTTTCCTGTCGCTGTCTCCCTTCAAGGCTACGCTGGTGCCACCCACTGGAAGGTCTACATTGTAGCCAGAGGGGTCCAGCCTTTGGTCGTCTGCGATGGAACCACCCTGTCAGAGCTATAGGACACAGATCTAAAGGAACAGCTTTGAGAGCTGAAGACCAGATCGAAACGGGGAGAATAAAAACAAAAAACGATGAAACCACTTTCAAGGGGTTGGTTACTTAGTCACCTACCCCGTGCATGCATGTGTGAGCCAATTGTGTGCTGGAGGCAAAGGCCAGAACCTGGGCCTCCCAACTCTTCCAGCCCAGCCGCTTGGCCAGGACTCCGCCACCAATACCCATCTGTGAGAGACGGGCCTCTGCCCAGCCCCTTGGCACCAAAGCCTTGAGGCTGCCTTCAGGCAGGGAGCAGGGTTGGTACCCTCCCTCACTTGCGTGGCATGATCTCTGCTGGCTCCTGGCCACGAGAGGGCAGTCAGCAGGTCCTGACTTCAGCGCCATCCTCTGCCAGGTGGGCCTGCCTGTCTCATCTCCCTGGTAACACCACCCTGTACATCTTTTGGAAAGCCACGGATGGTTAAAGAAGTCATGGCAGTTTCCCAAGCACAGTGGAATCTCGAACCAGTGAAAAGGATCAAATAACCTCAAGCTGCACTCGAGAAGTGTACTTCTTTCCCAAGTGTGCGTGGCTCTCGGAGTCTCCGATGCCAGGTCAGAGTCTGACTGTAATTGAAGCGGTAATTCCTAAGGTAATACCTCCCTCCATTCTGTCAGGTTCTCAGTCTCCCCCTCCCTCCCCTGCTCCCTCGCCTGTCTGGCCAGCTTCTCAGCAGTTGGCCTCCCCATGCCCCTCCCTTGGCCCAGCCAGAGTCCTTTACTGCTGAGGCAGCACTGCTCTCATCAGCCGTGTTGCTTTTACAAATGTCTTCAGAGGGGGGGTGAGTTAAGAGTGCTGGCCTGGGGAGAGGGCGCCTCCCCGGGTTTGATCTTTAGGGTCCAACTTTCTGCAGAGAAGATGTTTTACAGATGTGTCAAAGTGATGTTGTCATGTGGCTAGGGAAGGAACTCCAGACGCAAAGTGCTGGTCAGCTGGGCGTGCGACTGTGCGACTGTCTGTCTTGAAATGATTTCTCTCTCTCTGTACTGGGAACCAAGGTGAGGTGTTTTTAATTCTTGTGAAAATACAAAACCGTGTTCCTTTTGATTGGACAATTTGCTCTGCTCATTGTTTTCCCCAAGTGCTTTTTGTATGTCTTAAGTGTAACAAATAAGGACACTCTTTTTGTTTCCTTTCCTCCTGTATCATTCCTTTATCAACTTTGTTAAATATCTGGCCTCTGATCGTGCCATTGCCAAGCTGAAGGAAAAGCAGACCACACGCCAGCCCCTGGTTCTAAACTGCAGAAGCCAGACAGATAGTGGAGGTGTCTGCTGTGCTGAGCTCCAGACCAGAGGCAGACAGTGGTGGGGGAGGAGGATGGGACTCACTGTGGGGTCCTCCTCATCCTTTGGAGGCACCCCCGCACCTTGTCCCAGGCCCTCTTTCTCTGCACATCTCATGAGCATCAGTGAGGATCAGTGTGTGCTTAAATGGCCTGTTTAGGGGCTTGTAAAGGACAGGGAGGGTTCACATCGCTCAGAGCCTCCTCCACGGACTTGAGTGAAAGTAGGATGAACTGTACCTGAGGGAATTTTTGCTTAAAAGAATCAGTGCCATGTGTGAAGTAATACAGGAAAAACAAAACTTCATGTCCGTAAAAAGGCACGCTGCTAAGCAGTTACAATTTAAGAGGTTTTAAATCAGAGGGACCATTCAGAGGCCAGCTTTGTGCATAATTGTAGAGCCTTTGCAATGTCCTTGCCCCTGGTGATACGTAAACCCGTTCTTTAGAGGTCTCTCAGAGTTCTCTTAAGTTAGGCCCTTTGGATTAACAAAAGAGAGGGTTCCTGAGGAGCAAAGCAACTGTTTTGATGAGCGAAATTCCCCATTGTGTTTTTATGAATTACCCCATGTTCCTTCCCCATTTTACTCCAGCCCTTCACACCTTAAATGATCATAAAATGCCCTCTTCAACTCAAAACTAAAAGAGCCTTGTGTGTGTGTTGGTGTTCTAAGGCCTCCTGTGGGAGGTCCCCAGAGCTGTCAGCTGTCTTCAACAAAGAATGGTCTGGCAGAAGATAAGTAGAAACTTTCCGTGTGTACACTACTCATTTTACTTAAAATCTGTCCAGTTCAGAATGGAATGTAAATTTATGTTAGGGGTGAAATTCCTCAAAGAAGGTTTTTTAAGTAATGTACCTTCTTCTCAAGGTAATTCTGAAAAGCAGAATCTACCACTGACTGGTCAGTGGTCAGTGAGTAACCAGCTAGTCCTTTCTAGTTACCCAAGGCTTTGTGTGAGGGTGCCGCGGGGTCACCCCTGCTCACCTCGCTCTCAGCTCCTCCGTGGAAGCAGCAAAAGTTCCTCCACGTGACCCAGTGTGGGAAGGAGGCTCATGAAGATGAGGAAGCAGGGTCAGGGGGCTGGTGGGGCCATAGAAATCCCCATGTCTACCACCACCCTAAGAACAAAGCCACAGGGCTTGCTTTAAACAGAGGGCCTTGCTCACAAGTTTGTTGAGTGTTTACCCAGAGGTGACATGGCAGTGAAACTCATGTACTGTGTTTCTCTGGGGAGAAGTCAGCTCTCTGGGGAAAAAGGCTGCTTTGGCCTCAGTTTGAGGCATTATATCCAGGTGTTCTGAGGTCCCCAAGAGTCAGATGTTGAAAAGAACACTACCCCTGTCCTGGTTCATGAAGAACATAAGTAGGGCTTATCCTCTCCCCACTCTCAATTTGTTCAGCAGGGGGAGAGAGTAAAGTAACCATAGTTTATGAAAACAGAATCTGCCTCTTTGGTGAAATAACAAAACAATGTATGAAATAGACAAATTTGGGGTCATTTTCTGAGAGAAAGACATAGTAATGTTTCTTAATAATAGTCCGTTCCAGCTTCAGAGTGTCTGGGTATGCGTGATCGTCTCCTCTGATCTCTGCCCAGCCCTGTGAAGCAGCTATGAGAGCCTCATTTACAGGTAAAGAAACTGGGGCTGAGGACAGTTCCTTTGCTGGCGGTCGATGGCTGGCTCCAGAGCACAGTGTCTTCCTGCTGCAGTGCAGAGTGGTGCCCAGAGCAAAGCCGTGGGTCTAGCTGACTCTGGTGTGCCCAGCTGAGTGGGAGAACCTAGGGGCAGGGTCAGCAAGCCAGGAACTCTCCAGGGTTTGTTTTCAAAACTGTTTGAGACAGAAATGGAGAGAAGCTAACAGATGACTTCTATAAAAAGCCCTTCCCCCGTCCCCATCTGAAAGCGCTTTTTAGGAGTGAACGTTCCAGCCATTTTCCCATCACCTCAAGTTTCCAGATGTGTGACCAGCAGAGGGACTCAGCCCAATTCCAGTTGTGGGTCCCCTTGGAGTTTACATCACTTGTTTTTTTAGTTCACGGTTTTCTATCCCCTTCTTCCAAAACCCAGCATAGGCCTCGGTGTAGGAGCAATTTTAAAACAAAATAATTTCTTAGCTGCAGGTGATGGCCTCAGTCATTTTATGTTTTTTATATAGGCAGTGTGCCTTTTTTTTTTTTTTGGCTGCACCGCATAGCGTGCGGGATCTTAGTTGCCCGACCAGGGATTGAACCCACACCCCCTGCACTGGGAGCACGGAGTCTTAACCACTGGACCACCAGGGAAGTCCCTCAGTCATTTCAATACCGTCTGGATGCAGTTTTGCTCATTAGCCAGTGGCTTCCATAGTGAAAACAGAAACCCTCAGAGTAGATGTTTGCTTCTCATGTAATCCTCACCCAGCAGGCGGCCAGGTTGTAGAGGAAAGAGACTAGTGCAGGGAGAGAGTTGATCTGGTCTACTTTTTGAGAATCAGTTATTAAACAGGAATATTTTAGACTTTTGAGTTTTCCTGTTGCTGGAAGACAAACTCTCCTGACTTATAAGTTCCACACTTATTAACTTCCTCTTTTCAGCTTTTTCACCCACTAAAGTTGGTTGAAGGAAGGGAGTGCCAGAGATGTGCTTTAAAATAGCATTTTGGTTTGAGAATCTCTCCATGTTCGGACCCATGGATGTTGGGTCCAGAGCTGACGCCCGTCAGGGCCAGGCAGCTAGGAAGGTGAGGTGCTTACATAGCGAGCTCTGTCACAGATGGAAAGTTTGTGCTCTGTCGCCATCAGCCTCTCCATATCCTGCAGCTGCTTCTGCAGAAGCATCTCAGAGAAGATGGACAGGTGGTCTCCCTTGTGCACCACATCCGAGTCCACCCGCCCTGGGCGCGGCGTGGCTCTTAAGTGCTGGCCCTGGTGAGAAGCCCTCCAGCCAGCTTGTCCGTCGTCCAGGTCGCTTTGCGTCTGGTTTCCCTGCCCTGCATAATTTCAGCATTAGAGCTAACTACACCCGTCATGTCTCCCTCTCTGGAGACCGTGAGACGTCCAGAGCTTTGCAGAACACTGGAGAGAAGAGACGTTACGAAACTCCCATGTGGAGGCCTGGAACTGTCCAGACGTGATGGGGCTGCCCACGGGCCACCGCTGCCTTCATGCGTCTGTCTGTCTGTCAGCCAGCGTCAATCCAAGGTGGCCATAGCTGCAGACATCCGCGCTGAGAAGGGAAACCAGCTTAGTTTTGAGTTTCAGACAGAAATTCAGGAGTCGGGACACCTGCTTCACGCCAGGCTTAATTTACCTCCTTATCCCTCTCCACGGCTCTGTCGGGGAGGTGAGGCCAGCCTGCAAAGCCACCTTGACCTACAGCTCAGCAGAGTCCCAGCCTTCAAGCTTCAGCCCCTCAGAGCACTTCCAGCCATTTCAGGAACAAATGCTTACCTGTGAGAGTTGGTGACTGGAACTGGGTGGACACATGCCATCATTCCCAGAGAAAGTGCAGCCTCCGTCATAGATGACCTTCCCTCCAAACTTCTCTCCATAGTCTCATCCTCAGAAAAACGCTACATGGTCTCTTCCTCCTCGTCCTTCCCGTGGGCAGGTCAGTGACAGACGCCTAGGGCGGAAGGGAGTGGGAACTGGTCACTCAGCAAAGTCCTTGCCGCCACCAGGGACGGGATCCAGAATGGCTGCAGTTCCTCTCTAGGGAGCCAGGTGTGGCGGGCCCCGGAGGGTCCCTGTGAGCAAAGGGGCGTACACCTGTCCAGCCACGTGGGCTCCAAATGGTCTAAGATGTTATTCTGTATTCAGTGTGGAATGTTGATTGTAATTTAATGTACTGCAAACTTGTAAAGAATGTATGTACATTAAGGTTTCATGTGACAAAAATTTTTACTTTTTGCAAATAAAAGTGTGTATGTTGGTTGATAAGAACTGGCCTGTACTTGGTGTCATCCTTTGGTTTCCCATTTTCTCTTTTCCCGCAACTCGGAGACTGATAGTCACATCCTACTCCTGAGGCAGGCCTCTGCTGTGGGCCTCCAGGTCACCTGTCCACCCCAGCCTCCTCCTGTCTCACATCCAATTGAGCTTTGCACTCGCTCACATTCACAGATGGTTCTTTTACCCCCATTCTAACCCTTTGCCTGCAATGGCTTCTGATCTCCTGTTCCCATGAATTCTCAAATTTCAGTCATCCTGTTAATACCCTCCCCTGTCCTTGCACTTTGCCCCACATTCAAATGAGACCCCCAACGCCTTTTTCCTTCTCCCAGCTGGCGGGACCCAGCCCAGGTGCCCTCACAGTGTCGCCTCCCCTGTAGGTGTCCTTGTTCCTTGCAGGAGGACAGCGAGGCCCCCTCACTGGCTGGCGCCCTCGCCAGCTCACCTCCAGGCCCCCCAGTTAAGGCCACTCACAGCACTCAGTTAACTCCATTGCAGATTTAAGTCATTTTTGTGTGTTCATTCTTTTTTGATAATTTCTTTGTGCTATATGCACAATTTTATATAAATGCATAAATATGGCCATTTCCTATATAGTGTTTAGTGTTCTGTTTTTTCTTCAGTTTTTAAATAATTTTCTTTTTTTTTTTAACTCTCTTGGCTGTGCTGTACAGCGTATGGGATCTGAGTTTCTCCACCAGTGCAGGCCCTCTGCATTGACAGCATGAAGTCTTAACCACTGGACCTCCAGGGACGTCCCCTGTTTTATTTTATTACTTGCTGCACCCTTGTCCCTCCCCGCACCTCATCCCTCCTCTTCCCTGGTCAGGCGAATGTAATATGTATACAGCCATCTCCTGCCATATATCTTCCCACACTTTCTTCTGTGTTCTCTGTAATCATAATCAGAAATCACAAGACTTTTGTCATTGCTTGGCCAAAAATGGGATCATATTACAGGTACTTGATGTTTCTTGCTTTTCTTACTCAATACCTCACAGAGTTCCCTTCAAGTCAGCTGGCATACTGGCATAGCTCTCTAATCCATTCTTCTTAGTGGGTAATATTCTATGGTGTGAATATGCCATCGTGTATTCAACTCTTCTCTTGTTGGTAAATCACATCCTGTTCAGTGATTATCTGGATTATGAGTCAAGGAGTCTAGAGTTAATTTTTTTAATGCTTGTTTTTACAAAATACATATTCATTCTTGTTTGTGCCAAGTCTAATGTACGTTCTTTGAAAATTAGTGCATTCCATAATGCTATTCGTTAACCTGCTTGAAACCTGTACTTCAACCAAAAAAAAAAAAGAAGGTAAGTCTTGATCCCATGTAAAAAGGTGGCAGAATCACCAGGCCCCTTCTTTTTTTGACCCCTCTATAGCCCTTGACACTGACCTGTGGAAAACCCCTCCCTCCCCTGGCCTCTGTGCAACCACTGCTCCCCTCTTGAGACTCCTCTTTCCACTTGTCTCCTCTATAGGACCTCCCGCCTGTCTCTGAAATATTAGTCTCCCCTACCAGTCTGCCCCTGGATCCTCCTCTTTGCTTCCTCCCTGGGAGAGATCTCAGCTCTTTGCTTTACCTTCCAACCATGGGCAAGTCACCCATGAGCTCAGGCCAGGCCCACTCCTCACCTGAGCTCTAGACTTGTCAGTCCAAGCATCGGGATCTCATCTCCATCAGCTCTCTCCCAAAGCACTTCTAATTCACCGTGTACAAAACAACAGTGCAGCCTCTGAGGGTTCCTGTCTCCCCCTCCCAGCCTCTACTTCTGGTCAGGACCAAGCTCTGGACCCCTCTACCTCCTTGTCACATGCCCAGCCCCAGTTTAGAACCTTGCTGTTTCACTCCTGGACTCAGCAGTAATTGCCCTGTTTGTTTCTCGTGTACTTCCTACCATCCCAATTCAACATCCACTTAGCTGCCACGGGGACCTTTCTAAAGCATCTGTTCCCTCACTTCCTTGCTCAGCACCCTTCAATGGCTCTTCATTACCCACAAGATAGGAAGTCCTGGCTGGCCCCTCCAGCCTCATTCCACTTCTTTCCTTTGCTTTCCCTGCTCATCTACTGTGCCCCACCTCTACTGGACTGTCCATAATTCCTAGAAACATGCAGACTGTGGAGTTTGTTCACTTTTTTTTTTAAAGAGCAGTTTTAGGTTCATAGCAAAATTGAGCAAAAAGTCAGTTCTTGTATACCCCCTACCCTCACACAGGCACAGCTTCCCTCAACTATTGACTTCCTGCACCACAGAGGTACATGTTAAAATCAATGAACCTACACTGACCCATCACCACCCAAAGTCCACTTACATTAGGGTTCTCTCGGTGTTTTACACTCTGTGGGTTTGGACAGATGTATACTGACGTGTCGGCTTCCCGGTGGTGCTAGTGGCAAAGAACCCACCTGCCAATGCAGGAGACATAAGGGACGTGACATGGATCCCTGGGCTAGGAAGATCCCCTGGAGGGGAAAGCATGGGAACTCACTTGGGTATTCTTGCCTGGAAAACTCCACGGACAGAGGAGCCTGGCTGGCTATGGCCCATAGGGTCACAAAGAGTCAAAGACAGTTGAAGCAACTTAGCACACACCCATACTGACATATACCCATTACGATAGTGTCATACAGAATATAACATCATACAGAATCGTTCCACTGCCCTAAAAAATACTCTGCTCTGTCTATTCAACCCTTCCCTCCCTGCCGATCTTTTTACTGTCACCATAGTTCTGCTTTTTCATACTGTTCATGGGGTTCAGGGGAGAAGGGGGTGACAGAGGATGAGATGGTTGGATGGCAATGGACATGAGTGAGCAGGCTCTGGGAGTTGGTGATAGACAGGGAAGCCTGGCATGCTGCAGTCCATGGGGTCACAAAGAGTCGGACACAACTGAGCAACTGAACAGAACTGATAGTTCTGCCTTTTCCAGAATGTCATGAAGTTTACATCCATCACACAATATGTAGCCTTTTCAGATTAGCTTCTTTCACTTAGACATATGCATCTGAGTTTTCTCCATGTCTTTTCATAGCTTGACAGCTCAGTTCATTTTAGCACCGAATGATATTCTATCATCTGACTGTATCACAGTTTATCCATTCACCTATTTGGTTGCTTCCAAGTTTGGGCAGCAGTTCTGAGTAAAGCTGCTGTGAACATCTGTGCGCAGCTTTTTGTGTGGACCTGTTTTCAACCCCTTTGGGTAAATACCCAAAAAGCAGGGTTGCTGGCTCGTATGATAAGGGTAATGTTTAGTTTTGTAAGAAACTGTCACTTTTACAAAGTGGCTGCACCATTTTGCATTTCCACCAGGAATAATTGCGACTTAGCAGCAGCAGCAGCAGTCATTCTGCATCCTTACCAGCATTAGGTAGTCAGTGTTCTGGATTTGGGCCATTCTCATAGTTGTGATATCTCATTGTTTTGTTTTGTTTTAATTTTTGCTGTGCTGAGTGGCTTGTGGGATCTTATTTCCCCAACCAGGGGTTGAACCCAGGCAGTGGCAGTGAAAGTGCTGCATCCTAACCACTGAACCACCAGGGAATTCTCTCACCGTCCTTTTAATTTGCAATTCCCTACAACATACGATGTTGAGTCTCTTTTCACATGCTTACTTGCCATCTGTGTATCTTCTTCAGTGAGGTATCTGTTCAGGCCCTTGGCCCATTTTGTAATCAGGTAGTTTATTTTTTTATTGTTGGGTTTTAAGACTTCGTAAATTTTGGATAACAGTCCTGGATCAAACATACATTTTATAAACATTTTCTCCCAGTTGGCGGCTTGTTTTCTTATTCTCTTGACATTATCTTTCACAGTGCAGAAATTCAACATTTTAATAAAGCCCAGCCTATCAGTTGTTTCTTTCACAGATCATGCCTCTGGTGTTATATCCAGAAATTCACCCACATACCCAAGATCACCTTAATTTTCACCTGTGTCATGTTATAAGAGTTTGATAGTTGTGTGTTTTACATTTAGGTCCATGAACCATTTTGAGTTAATTTTTTATGAAGGGTGTTAGGTCTGGGTTTAGATTCTTTATCTTTTTTGCATGTGGGTGTCCACTTGTTTCAGCACCATTTATTGAAAACACTATCTTTGCTTCTTGTATTGCCTTTGCTCTTTTGTCCAGGATCAATTAGCCATGTTTATGTGGATCTGTTTCTGGGCTCTGTTCTGCTTTATTGATCTTTGTTATGTTGCTGATGTCAAATTATTTGGATTACTGTAGACTTTGGAAAGTGCTGAGGTCCAGTTGTGTCCATTCTCTGACTCTGTTCTCCTTCAGTATTGAGTTGGCTGTTCTGGGTCCTTTAACTTTCCATGTAAACCTTGGAATCAGTTTGTCGATATCTGCAAAATAACCTGCTAGAATTCTGATTGAAACTGCATTGACTACAGATCAAGTTGCATCCAGGTTGTTTTTACTTCCAAGTTATCATTCTTATCCCATGATATTTTTAAACTTCAGTATGTCCTTTTTGCTCAGTTGGAATTCCATTGTATTAGTGCACATTCCTTCAACATGACACATGTTCTTTAGGCTTTCTTACTAAATCAAGCAGACGAGCCTCTAGACACCATGTTGAAGATAGCTATTTCACCAATCTTAGTTTTGCAGAATAATGACTTTATTATTTCTGTAAAATGATTCATTTTCTTTTAAAGTATTGAAGACAGTTTGAATGATGTTATGGAAACCTCCACCCAGACATAACTACTGACAGCATTCTAGGCATCCCGAGGGTATTCCTAGCTAGAAGATTAGATAAAAACGCTTTTATTAAAATGGGCCCAGTCATACCAGAGAATAAAAAGGCTACATCAATTTTATATGATTATGATAGAAGAAAAAGAAAGTGAAGAAGACATCTCTTTCCCCCCACACAAAAAATTGATTCCTTAAAAACCTCTCTGAAGTTAAGATTATGAGAAACATTGAAAAAACTAGAACTGTTCTTCATAAAGTTTCATTTCTAGGTGATATGGTTCAAGGTTCTGAAGGTGAAAAAATAGCTCATTCTTTCTCCAACCTTATCTCTTCCTCTACTTTTCAATCTGTATGAATTACAGCTACATCGGTATTATCACTGTTGACTTTCTTCCTGCTCTGAAACCATCATTCCCAGAATTATTTAGCTTTCATTTTATATTTAAACTGATCTGTGACTCATCAGCAGTACTTTTACCATCACTCTTCATTCCTGAGTTGTTTTTAAACTCTTCGTTGGCTGAATCATCGTTAAGTTTTTCAGGGAATGGCTCATAAATGCGGTGTTTTCTGCGTTTGAGAATGTTTCTGTGGTCTTTATGCTTGAATACAACTTGGCTGAGTAAAGTATTCTTGCATCACACTTTCTTTTGCTCAGAACTTTGGAGGCATTTCTCCATTGTCATTTGGCAGCTTGACTGTTCGTAGGAACAAGGTGGGCCACCCTAAGACTTCCCCTTTAAAATAAAAGTGACTTTTTCCCCTTTCTTCTTCTTCCTCTCCTCCTCCTCTTTCTTCATCTGTGTGCTTGAAGAATTATTTCTTATTCTTTATCAGCTTCTCCTGGAACAAAATGTGCTCTTTTGAGTTGTAGTTCCAGTCTTCATGCTGGGGAAGATGTCTTGTATTTTCCTTAAAAGGGATGCTTTTTCACTTGTTAGGTTTTCTGTTTCAGAGTCTGTCTTTATTCCTTTGTTTCATTGTCTTGATCTTTTATGACTGTTGTCTTGTCTCTCCTTTCTTTTTTTTTTTTTTGGCCACCTGTTGTGGCATGTGAGGTCTTAGTTCCCAGACCAGGGACTGAACCCATGCCCCCTACAGTGGAAGCCATCTTAATCACTGGACTGCCAGGGAAGTCCCTCTTCTCTCTCTTTAATACCTGTCTTTTTTTCTCATTTACCATGAATATCTCAAGGGTTCCCTCTGTATCAATTTATTTTTCAGCCATATCTATTTAGTTTCTCGTTATTTTTGATATGCTTGTTTTATAGAAGTGCCAACAGTTTGTTCCCTTTCTATTCAGTTCAGTCACTCAGTCGGGTCCAACTCTTTGTGACCCTGTGAACCACAGCATGCCAGGCCTCCCTGTCCATCATCAACTGCTGGAGTCCACCCGAACCCGTGTCCATTGAGTTGGTGATGCCATCCAACCATTTCATCCTCTGTCGTCCCCTTCTCCTCCCACCTTCAATCTTTCCCAGCATCTGGGTCTTCTCAAATGAGTCTGCTCTTCGCATCAGGTGGCCAAAGTACTGGAGTTTCAGCTTCGGCATCAGTCCTTCCAATGGACACCTAGGACTGATCTCCTTTAGGATGGACTGATTGGATCTCCTTGCAGTCCAAGGGACTCTCAAGAGTCTTTTCCAACACCACCGTTCAAAAGCATCAATTCTTTGGTGCTTAGCTTTCTTTATAGTCCAACTCTCACATCCATACATGACTACTGGAAAAACCATAGTCTTGACTAGACAGACCTTTGTTGGCAAAGTAATGTCTCTGCTTTTTAATATGCTGACTAGGTTGGTCATAACTTTCCTTCCAGGGAGTAAGTGTCTTTTAAATTCATGGCTGCAGTCACCATCTGCAGTGATTTTGGAGCCCCCCAAAATAAAGTCAGCCACTGTTTCCACTATTTCCCCGTCTATTTGCCATGAAGTGATGGGACCAGATGCCATGATCTACATTTTCTGAATGTTGAGCTTTAAGCCAACTTTTTCACTCTCTTCTCTCACTTTCATCAAGAGGCTCTTTAGTTCTTCTTCACTTTCTGCCATGAGGGTGGTGTCATCTGCATATCTGAGGTTATTGATATTTCTCCCGACAATCTTGATTCCAGCTTGTGCTTTTTCCAGCCCAGCATTTCTCAGGATGTACTCTGCATATAAGTTAAATAAGCAGGGTGACAACATACAGCCTTGACGTACTCCT
>SJYQ01104289.1:0-42105 GCA_006410935.1 Redunca redunca
GGCCAGTGGGGGTGGGGGGGCGGGGAATATCCAAAGCTCAGCAGATTCTCTCAGCACCAGCAGGAGAAACAGAACACCCAGATGTGAAAAAGACTATTTACAGAAGCTACTCTTGCTGCCAGACCCTGAATGACATCCATCTTTCCAGATGACAAGTTTAAGTTAGTCCAGAAATGTGAGCGGACAGAACACATACATATGAAAAGGAAAGGGGTGGCAGAGGGCCTTCAGATTTTAATGGCATGCTTCCTGTTACTAAAATATAGAAATAATTGAGTCAGTGCAGGACTGCCAGATGACCCAACTGGAAGGCCGTGGACTTCATTTGGTGAAACCAGAGAATATTCATCGGTGTAAGTTGGTGTGACTTGCTGATGTGCGTTAACAAAAACATGTACCTCTGGTGTGTAATTGTTTTTCACTGGGCTTCCTTAAGCCACCTGTATCTATGTGGCTATTGTATCACATGCAGAGGGCACCATCACAGAAACAAGGGCACAAAAGTACAGGGGGAAAGTCTAGGAAGATAAACTGCATTCAGATGGATGGATTAGCAAAGGCTTAGGGGACGAGGTAGCTTCTGGAACTGCTAGGGAACTTGCATGTCCATGGCTAAGGGCAAGATGGAGGGACAAAGAGCAAAGGGAAAAGGAGAGAGCTGGGGCATGGTCTGGTTTGTGTGAGAGATAAGGTGTCCAGATGGTGAGGTACACAGAAGATGCTGGAAGGTAACAAGACTGTAAAGAGCTCAGCAGATGTTCTATGTATATATGCTACTGACACACACATTCAACCGTAAGGTTATGGTCAAGAAAAGCAGCTCTTTCTGGTGGAAAAGGAGAGCTTAGTTTGGGGTCAATGATGCTGTTACTAAGGAGGTAGAGGGTCCTTTTTTGCCCACAAGGTAGACTGCAAGCTGCACCATTAGTAAGATTTACATCTACTTTGTTCACTGATATGTGCTAAATACAAAGAACACACCAGACATGTATTATACACTCAAAAAAGATTTACCGATTAGGAAGAAAACCCCACTGGGACAGAGCAGTAAGTTAATGATGACTAAGCGCTCCCTATGTGTTAATAATGGTAACGTACGAGCAATGTCTTAACTATTATGGTCCTTACAAATTTGTGATATGATTCCTTACACATTTGAGAACTCACACCTTTATCTCCCTGAAATCAGGACAGATTCTAGAATTTGACAGTATCCTTAGCAATGTGTGCTTCGTTGCTCAGTCGTGTCCGACTCTTTGCCACCCATGGACTGTAGCCTGCCAGGCTCCTCTGTACATGGAATTTTTCAGGCAAGAATACTGGAGTGGGTTGCCATTTCCTTCTCCAGGGGATCTTCCCAACCCAGGGATCGAACTTCAGTCTCCTACGCTGGAGGTGGATTCTTCACCATCTAAGCTACTGGGGAAACCCACTCACTGCAATATGTCATAGGTAAATTAGTAGTGAGATTTCCTTCTTAGTGGTACATAAAAGAGTGGTTAAGTTTTACAAACAGTGGATAAACCTAAGTGGATAAATATAAGTACAGTTAATGACCAATTTGATGAAACAGTAAAAGGATTAGTAAATCCCAAGGTACAGGTGATAGAAACTAAGGCTCCATGAATTTAAGTGTGCTCCCTTGGGTCTAGACATGTCCAGGCATGTGCTACTCCGCACTATGCTTCTCAGCGTTACAGTATTAACACATTATTGACCAGAGATATCTCAATACATTTTCTGTTTTCCAAATGTTATTGACCAGAGTGTTTCAATATTCACTTACATCCACTGCAGGCCACAGGTGTTAGATCAACGGAAATGAGCATAGTGCAAAACTCACCCAGTTAATAATGAGTCAACAGCCACACTATGAAAAGCTCTTCTTTGTCTATTCTCTGACCACATGCTTCCCTCCAAGCAGGCACAAAGATACTCCACAGCTACCCTGACTGCCGTGCCATCTCAGTTCTCATCAGCCCACGAGAAAACAGAGGGAGGCTCTCCCCAGACCTCGAGAGCAAGCTCCCAGGTCTGCACGTGGTGTGCCTCATGGTGGGAGAGACAAGGACAACTCACACTGGGTGATAACCAACCAACCAGTGTGGACCTGTTCACTCTTTCCAAGCCAAGCTGATAGAAGAATACAGCACCTTGTTATCTTTGCTCTACATTTTAACTTTTTCTTTTGCATTGGGATATAGCTGGTTAACAATGTTGTGATGGTTTCAGGTGAGCAGTGAAGGGACTCAGCTATACATATACATGTACCCAATTCTCCCCCATCTCCCTTCCCATCCAGGCTGCCACACAACATTGAGCAGAGCTCCCTGTGCCCTACAGTAGCTCCTTATTAGCTGTCCATTTTAAATACAGTCGTGTGTACGTGACCATCCAAACTACTTAACTGTCCCTTCAATTTGCTCTTTATTGCCATGTTTCATCACAAGAGAAAAACCTCCAAAGAGAAAGAAAGGCATGAAAACTGGGTGATCGTAACTATGATAAAATATTATTTTTAAATGTCATTTTTTATTAAGTAGATTCTTTTTGCTCTTTTAACGAAGCAAATATCTGGTAATGATAACCATGTTAAAACATAAAAGAAAGAGACGGTATTCCAGCAAAGTGGACCCTGAATATGTCTAAAACAGGATGGTTTAGACCGTGGTAGCAGGTGGTCACTGTGGGAGAACAGGTGGCAAACTGGTTTATCTGCAAGGCAGGGCGAAGTCTCTAAGCTTCCTGGACTGAGATTTTGGGCCACTATTCACACTTGCTGCAGTCTCAAGGGACAGTGCAACAGGAGACCACGTCTCTGCAGGTTGAGGTGTCTCCAGCAGAAACTGGGGGGCACACAGACTATATACCTACCCTGCAGATTTACCTTCTGCAAGGGAGCTCGAGCTCTGCTTTCTAAGGTTACTTCCTTCTAATTCTACCTGATCTGAATATATATCACACCCAAAGGGAGCAAGTGATAACACTTTCCTAACATCAACTATCAACAGAGACATCCATTGATTGGACAGCCATGTGATAACGTTTTTGACAAGAAAAGTCAAAAATAAGAGGCAGCTCTTCACTTACCCATCCAGCCTTCATGCTCACTGGCCTATAAACACAATGTGAAAAAAATCCATACAACAGCAACACTCTTGTGTGGTTTCCATCTGTACTGACAACCGCAAACACAGATCCCTCATGTTCAAAATATAATTCAAGAGAAAGTACTGTAAAAATGTAAAAAATATACATAGATACATTTGTTGGTTCCTGGGTTTAACAATATTTCAATGCAGACCAATCCGACTGCTGAGATCCACATGCTCATACTTGGTGCTTCTATAAGGGACCACTGCATTTATCAGCAGCTAGGCCTTCTCGGCAATGCGCAACACTTAATACGCGCCAACCTCCAAAGAAGAAATTTCTATGCTTATTTCCACTGATCTTCACAACATTTCTGTGAGATAGTTACTGGTAGCCTTCCCAGATTAAAGAGGAGGTAAAGGACGCTTGGTAAGGTGAAATGTCTTGGGACTGGCCAGTCCAATCTCAAGGCAACTATTCTATACTGCCATCTACATTTCTTTTTAAAACTACAGGACATGAATATAGAGACAAATGTCTAAAACGATGCGTTCTCAATTCCTGCGGCTACTCCTGTCTAACCCGTCTGACACCGGGTGTAACCTCAACAACTCTGCCAGCAATGTTGGGGGTGGAGAATGAGTTTACAATCTGTAAGCCCCAGATGTAACTTCTGCTCCTCTGCACTCATGGGCTTCCACTGCCTTACTATCAGAGAAAGGGGTGGTGTGGGGAAAGCGTGGGACATATTTGCAGGGGAGCACTTTCAGGCTCTCCTACCAGGATGAATAAATGACAGGAGAACACATCTTGCATCAGGGGACGGGACCAAGAGTGTCTCTGCCAACACTGCAAAGACATTGCCCCCATTTATAGACGTCTAGCAGATCCACAGATGTGTCTGTGACGGGGGAGCAAGCCATTAATGGACAGACTGGGGAAGGGAGGATGAACATCACAGCAGCAATCGCAGAAGTCATTTATTTTTCCAATTAAATTCTCAAATTGGTGGGGGTGGCCTATTAAAAATACAAAACAAGCCAAAAGGGAAAATGTGAACTTTAGAGGTTGGCATCAGCATTATTTTTTAATGACAAAACAAATAAAGGAAGACATCACCACCTTGTGCTGTTTCCTTGATGTCTCTAAACTTTGGGTTCTGGCCACCATGATACCATGTCATTGGATACTTGTAGTCTGAGCTGATGCACTTGACAAGACTGTGTTTAAAACTGTGTTAGAAAATTACATTTCTTTTAAAATGCATGTATAGAAAAATTTCTATTTGCAAAGAGCTTTCCAGTTTGTGTGTTTGTTTTTTTAAGTAATTCTTTACAACAACCATGTAAAGTAAATCGAAGTTTTTATCCCTCATGCCTCCTCTCTCAAAAAGCTAGTTACAAAAGGGAACTTCCCTGGTGGTTCAGGGGCTGAGACTACATGCTCCCAATGGAGGGGCCGTGAGTTCAATCCCTGGTCAGGGAATTTGATCTCACGTGCTGAAACTAAGAACCAGTCAAATAATTAATAATTAATTAATAAGCCAAATAATTTAGAAAAAGAAAGATACAAAAAGGTTAAGCTGTTTTCCTAGGACTGCACATAAACTTGGTAATGGAACTTACCAAGCTATGACAGCTGCTAAATGTCTAATGATGATGTCACCCCAGTGGTTCTCATTCTCTTCCTTTTAATTTTCTTTCATAATTTTGGGGGATCTTTGTCTCAAGTAGTATATGAAGCATCCTGGGCCCTCCTCCAAACCTACTTCCTAAAGAATCCAGCAAGCAGATTCTGAAAACCTGTTCATGGAACAGGTGTTCCCCAGATGAGTCTGCAGGGGAACCTAGTTTGGGAACCACTGTTGGTGGTTCTTCGGGAAGGCTCACCCCTTCATCCTGCACCATCATAATCAAGTTGTGCGGGCATGCTAAGTCATTTCCATCGTGTCCGACTCTTTGCCACCCTGCGGGCTGTAGCCCACCAGGCTTCTCTGTCCATAGGATTTTCCAGGTAAGAACACGGGAGTGGGTTTCCAGGCCCTCCTCCAGGGGCTCTTCCCAACCCAGGGACTGAGCCTGCGTCTCTGACGTATCCTGCACTGGCAGCCGGGTTCTACTAGCACCACACCTCCACTTTGAGACCTCGCCAAAGCAGAAACTGGCAGCTCCCTCTCAAGAAGCAAAGGCATTAGAAATCACTTTCAAGGCACGTGCCTTCAACACGTTCCCTCTCAAAACAACTGTTTCAAGTATTTTGGCTTTTATCCTGAAAAAATGTCCCTTAGGAGCCTCTGACCTGATAAAAGGAGCAATTACATTTCAGCATTCATTCTGTGACCACCTCTCCTATTCATTCTTCCTCCCTGCTAGAATTATTCACCGATTCCACATACAGCAAGCACACTGTGACCAGAACTCAGCACCATTTCAAGTGAGCTTACAAGGTTCCTCAGCACCAGGCAGCGAAGTGACTTCCATCACTTCATTAAACCTACCATGTGAGAGATGGCCCCATTTCATAGATTTTAAAAAATAGTAAGAGGCTAAACAAGTTGCCCCAGGACATACCAATATCAATTCCAGATTTCAGGTTCAAACCAACTCCGACAAACAACACAACCACTTTTTCTTTTTCTTTGTTGTTGTTTGTTAAACCATGGAAAAATCACATAGTGAAGAAGTGCAATGGCTGGAAGAAACAATGCTGTGAAACCTGTCACACCCATTTTCAGGGTCAGATCAGAAAGGCTAGCTATAAATACGGACTCAGATGATTCAGATGTCTCAAGCTAACGGTACCCTCCTTCAACTTTTCTGGCCTGGACTATCTGAAGCGTAACTTGAATGAATATGACAAGAGAAACAAAGATAAAGTCAGAACAAGATGAAGACAGAATTAGAAGAGGCACAAAGGCAAACAATAAAGCAAGTGTATCTCTGTGCAACGCTGACGAAGATGTAGGCTTCGTGACTTTCCTTTCTGAAGCCTGATGTCATGAAAATAAGTGTGAAACTGAGTATCAAAAAAAAATACATACATATATATATATATATATAGGCCATGGAATCAACTTAAACCAAAAAAAAAAAAAAAGTATGATCCTATTCACTGCCATAGAAAAGGCATGACAAAATTGAATATGCATTTATGATAAAAACTCAGGAACTGAGAAATAGAGGGGAATTACCCCAATGTAATACAGAGCATCTACCAAAAAAATAAGGAAGTTCGGCTAACATTATACTTAAGGATGAAGAACTGAACATATTTATTCTAAGACTGAGACCAAGGCAATGCAAGGTAATGCAACTTCTAGCTGCTAAAATATCATGGTACCAAGTTCTAGCTGCTAAAATAACGCACAAAAAAGAAGACAGAAAGAACATGAAGAAAGAAAACTACCTCCATTTGAAGATGAGATGACTGCCCATATAGAAAAGCTCAAAGATTGTACAAAAGAAGACATCCTAGAAATAAGTGAATTCACAAAGGTTTCAGGGGAAAAAAAAATTAGCACAGAAAAATACAACACAGTTCTATATATTAACACAGCAAACAGAAATGCACATAATACCATTTACAGTTATCCCAAAGTAAATAAAATACTTAGGTACAATTCCAATGGCACTGATAGAAATCAAAGAAAACCTAACCAAATAGAGACACACTGTGTTCACAGACTGTATGACACAGCATAGTAAAACTGCCAATTCTCCACACACTGATCTATAGTGCTAATGAAATCCCTATAAAAATCCCAGCAAAGTTTTTCTAGACATAAACAAGCTTATTGTAACATTCATATGGAAAGGCACAAGCCCTAGAAGAGCTAAACCAGTCTTGACAAAGAAGAATAAAAAGGGAAGAATCACTCTGCCTGATATTAAGATATACTATATAGTCACAGTGATCAAGACTGTGTGGCTCTGGGGAAAGACAGATACATACATCAGTGGGACAGAAGAGAGGACCCAGAAATAGGCCCACAGAAAGATATTCGACTCCTTTCAACAAAGACTTAGAATTAAGCAAGTATGGTGTGTCCAGATGCACTATTTGCTGAAGCTAGACGCTTATTGGCAAAAAAAAAAAAAAAAAACACACATTGACCTAAACCCCTCAACTTATACAAAATTTCATTCAAAATGGATCATGGGCTTAAAGGTAAAATGCTAAAACTTGTAAGAAAACACAAGACAATCTTTGGGATCGAGGACTAACCAAAGAGTTACTGGACTTGAAATCAAAAGCATGATTCCTTTAAAAAAAGGCTGATATACTAGAGCTAATCAAGGTTAATAAAAACTTTTGCTCTATGAAGGAAAACCCATACAAAGGGGATAAAAAGCCAAGATACAGACTGGGAAAAATATTTACAAATCACAAATCCAACAAAGGACTAATATTTAGAATACATAAAGAACTCTCAAAATTCAAAGTAAAAAGAAAAAAAAAGGCCAATTAGAAAAGAAATTGGGAAGAAGACATGAAAAGATATTGCACTGAAGACACTATCCAGAATGGAAGACAAGCACAGGAAATGATGACCCACATCATCTGCCATCAGAGAAATGCAAATGAAAACCACACTGATCACTACACACCTATTAGAATGATAAGATAAAACACAGGGACAATGCAAAACTTGCAAGGATGCAGGAAAAACCGGATCACTCATAAAGTAAAGAATGTAAAGAATGTGCAGTGCTGTGAAGACTGTAAAATGGTGCAGTCCCTCTAGAAAACCATTCATCAATTCCTTATGAAATTACACATGTGATGACCATACAAGCCAGCAATTGCAGACGTGGAACATTTATCCCAGAAAAATGAAAATATAGGTTCACACGAAAACATGTACAAGAATATGCACAGCAGCTTTATTTATAACAGAAACTGTAACAAGCCCAGATGTGCTCTACCAAGTAACAGGTTAGCTGCTGCTGCTGCTAAGTCGCTTCAGTCGTGTCCGACTCTGTGCGACCCCATAGACGGCAGCCCACCAGGCTCCCCCGTCCCTGGGATTCTCCAGGCGAGAACACTGGAGTGGGTTGCCATTTCCTCCTCCAATGCATGAAAGTGAAAAGTGAAAGGGAAGTCTCAGCAGTAAAAAGAGATAAACTACCGATGCACACAACTTGTATATCCCACCAAATTACTGAGTGAAAAAAGCTGATCCCTAGCTTACACACTGTGTGACTCCAATTCTATAACTTTTGAAGTGATCAAGTTTTTAAAACTGGAGGACAGATCAGTGGTTTCCAGCAGCTGGGCAGGAGGTAAGAGGGAGCTGGGTATGGTGGATAAAAGGGAAACACCAGAGATCTTAATGGTGTTGAAACTCTTCAGCATCTTGACTATGGTGGTGGATACATAAACCTAAACAGATGATAAAACTGTACAGAACAAACACACACACACACTCACTCACAATATAATGTCAACACTCTGTGATACGCTACAGTTTTGTAAAATGTTACCTTTCAGAGAAGCAACTGACAGATGGAAGAAGTCTCCCTGTATTATTCTGTACAACGGCATGTGACTCTTCAATCTCAAAAGAATTTAAAATTAATTAAAAAAAAAAAGATACAGGCTTAAATTTTTTAAAAAGATATAGACTGAGAAACCTGAAGAGTATCACTTTAAAATTCATCAAAGCCAAGCCCAAAGTGTGTTTTGAAAAGCCAGAGACTCCTTTTAAAGGCGGAGGATCACTTCCAATACAACACCCTTCCCATTGAGAGTTAGCTAGCAGAATACTGAATACTAGAGACTAGCAGAAGTCACCCAGAGAAGCAACTCTTGCTTATCTGCAGCCACAGGAGGTGAGTCACAGCGCATCACTGAATCCCAGGTCTCATTTTGATCAATGGTCTCAACCTCTATTCATACTAAAATTTTGCCGTAAACTGCTACCAAGAAAGCCCCACAAACAGATATTTAGGAACACCAAAGTTGACTTCCTAACAGAAAACGTCCTTCTGGTGGTATTTTCAAAGTAAAAAGGTGGCCTCCTCTGTCTTAAGATATGCCGATAAACTGCTACTCAGTTCATAAGGTCAAAATCCTACACATTTATATGCACGGCATGCAGTTTTACAAGCTGGTGAATTTGGAGCAAATCATTAGCTGAACTGTAAACTTAATCAGAGACAAGATAGGCCGGCAGATCTAAGGAAGATTAAAAGGACAGGGAGAAAAGCATTTAGACACCCACAAAGGTACTACACTCTGCAAGCACAAATGGCTTGTAGGAAAGGACATGAGTCAACTCTTTGGGGGCACTTCCTCCAAACACAAGAGACTAACCCACACAAATCACTGCAGTTTCCTTAGTTCCTGCCCGGACCAACTAAATCAGCGTAGTGCTCAAAAAGAACCACAGTGAAGAAGCTATCCAGTGACTTTATACACATGGAAGTCACAGGACCCTGTTTAAGTACTTGCTTACAATTTATTGGTCTCTCCTTCAGATAGTGGTCTGAAGACATTTCTGTTGTCACAGCTGGGGAGCAGGGCGGGGCTGGTTGTGCTACTGGCCAGGGAGTGGCAGCCACGGATGTGCTGCACACGCTGCAGGGTAAGAGCAGCCCCCACAAACCAAGAATGATGGGGGCCAAATGTTATTGGTGCTGAGGTTAAACTCCTTGACATAGAGGGATACTAGAACTGGGTCTAACCAGGGGAATACTCACATACAATGTAAAATAAGGGGACAAATATTTAGAGCTATTTATAGCCAATAACTTCAGAGAAGGCAATGGCACCCCACTCCAGTACTCTTGCCTGGAAAATCACATGGACGGAGGAGCCTGGTGGGCTGCCATCTATGGGGTCACACAGAGTCGGACACGACTGAACGACTTCACCTTCACTTTTCACTTTCATGCACTGGAGAAGGAAATGGCAACCCACTCCAGTATTCTTGCCTGGAGAGTCCCAGGGATGGGGGAGCCTGGTGGGCTGCCGTCTCTGGGGTCACACAGAGTCGGACATGACTGAAGCGTCTCAGCAGCAGGATAGCCAATAACTTAGAGCTATCAAGTGGAGGTGACCTCCAGGACAAAGGTGGTTCTTAGTCCTCCATCTTCTGATTCAACTCCAAGAAGACGATGCTCTTTTTGACCATTATTTGAACAACCTCGATTCCCAAGCCACAAAGTCCAAGCTGAAATTCCAGGTTTGCCCTGTAATACCTGAGTGACATTGGATAAATATGTTTGCTGCTGCTGCTGCTAAATAGCTTCAGTCGTGTCCGACTCTGTGCGACCCATAGATGGCAGCCCACCAGGCTCCCCCATATCTGGGATTCTCCAGGCAAGAACACTGGAGTGGGTTGTCATTTCCTTCTCCAATGCATGAAAGTGAAAAGTGAAAGTGAAGTTGCTCGGTCGTGTCTGACTCTTAGCGACCCCATGGACTGCAGCCTACCAGGCATGAGGTGTCATGCCTTCTCTGAAATATGTTTGCTAAGTCTCAGTTATTACATGGAAAGGAACATACATGTTCTTCTTTCTAAGAGCTCTTAGGAAAATAAATAAGATATGGGGTGTCAAAGAAACCATATTTGTTACTGCTAATGAGTTCTTGGAGAACTCATCATAAAGAAAGACAATGCCAAAGAATGCTCAAAGAGTGCACAATTGCACTCACTCACACGCTAGTAAAGTAATGCTTAAAATTCTCCAAGCCAGGCTTCAGCAATATGTGAATGGTGAACTTCCTGATGTTCAAGCTGGTTTTAGAAAAGGCAGAGGAACCAGAGATCAAATTGCCAACATCCACTGGATCATCGAAAAAGTAATAAAGTTCCAGAAAAACATCTATTTCTGCTTTATTGACTATGCCAAAGCCTTTGACTGTCTGGATCACAATAAACTGTGGAAAATTCTGAAAGAGATGGGAATAACAGACCACCTGACCTGCCTCTTGAGACATCTGTATGCAGGTCAGGAAGCAACAGTTAGAACTGGACATGGAACAACAGACTGGTTCCAAATAGGAAAAGGAGTACGTCAAGGCTGTATATTGTCACCATGCTTATTTAACGTCTATGTAGACTACATCATGAGAAACGCTGGACTGGAAGAAACACAAGCTGGAATCAAGATTGCCAGGAGAAATATCAATAACCTCAGATATGCAGATGACACCACCCTCATGGCAGAAAGTGAAGAGGAACTAAAAAGCCTCTTGATGAAAGTAAAAGAGGAGAGTGAAAAAGTTGGCTTAAAGTTCAACATTCAGAAAATGAAGATCATGGCATCCGGTCCCATCACTCCATGGGAAATAGATGGGGAAACAGTGGAAACAGTGTCAGACTTTATTTTTGGGGGCTCCAAAATCACTGCAGATGGTGACTGCAGCCATGAAATTAAAAGACGCTTACTCCTTGGAAGAAAAGTTATGACCAACCTAGATAGCATACTCAAAAGCAGAGACATTACTTTGCCGACTAAGGTCCATCTAGTCAAGGCTATGGTTTTTCCTGTGGTCATGTATGGATGTGAGAGTTGGACTGTGAAGAAGGCTGAGCGCCGAAGATGCTTTTGGACTGTGGTTTTGGAGAAGACTCTTGAGAGTCCCTTGGACTGCAAGGAGATCCAACCAGTCCATTCTGAAGGAGATCAGCCCTGGGATTTCTTTGGAAGGAATGATGCTAAAGCTGAAACTCCAGGACTTTGGCCACCTCATGCGAAGAGTTGACTTATTGGAAAAGACTCTGATGCTGGGAGGGATTGGGGGCAGGAGAAGAAGGGGATGACCAAGGATGAGATGGCTGGATGGCATCACTGACTCGATGGACTCGAGTCTGGGTGAACTCTGGGAGTTGGTGATGGACAGGGAGGCCTGGTGTGCTGCGATTCACGGGGTCACAAAGAGTCAGACACGACTGAGCGACTGAACTGAACTGAACTGAATGAGTTCTCTCCCTTTCTCACCCCACTATCTTTTTATTTCTTAGCTACCAACAAAGTCAACCACTTCTGATTCCTCGTCTTTTTAAAGATAAATCAAATTACCTTTTTAGCTTAGTTTCCTCTCTTCCAGCACTCAGTAAGAGCTGCCCATTTCTCATTACATATACTTAGTGTCATTTGCTTTCTCTGTGAAAAACCCCACTAAGCATCTTTATCAGCCACGTAACTCACTTCAGTAATATTCTTATATAAGGGATAACCTTAATTATGAGACAAACACCTTTTCTATGATCAAAGCAGTTCAGAACACTTGAGACTGAAAGTTTTGCAGTTACCTTCCTAAAGAGTTGTCTATATAAATAAAATGCTTATTTTGGATCCTAACGATGCAAACTAGATGCCTCAGCTCAGAATTCAAAGTCTGGCAAACAAATATTTATCACACGCCACTGAGGGGCTGGCAACGCTGGATACTAAGAATAAAATGGTGAACACACAGGCACAGCTCCTTCAAGGTTTAAAAGGAAATGTTTCTATCTTAAGACTCAAAAATGCAACATAACTAATTGGATGAAAGAAAACCTTCCTGTTACAGGAAATACCACCGGGTCTTCAAGTGGATCTTAGCAAAAACATCAAACCACCAAGGCGGCTAAACCCAGAAACCTGGTTAAGAACTCCAGTACCAAAGCCAGGTTATGGTTCTTCCAGGTACAGTTGGTATAATCTAAACCATTCTGGGTTTTATTTACTCAGACTGTTGAAAATAGGTAACCACAGTACCTACCTTGTGGGGTTCTTATGAGGATCAAATTTGTTATTACGTATGCAGTTGATTACTAGCTGGTAAGCAATGATGCTATTATTATGCTTATTAGCAAAGGAATTTGAATCTTACAACCTTGGCCTTTTGTAGCTCTTGATTGTTCCAAGCATCTACTAGAACGTCTTTCAACAGCTCGTAGACACATACCCTTTCCCAAAACATGCTACCTCCTAAAACCTCAGTAAGTTCTTAAATTTTCCACACTCAGCACGCCACTTAGAACTTCCCTCCCCACGCCCCCTGCAGCATACAGCTCCCAGGAGAACGCATCTGCACTTCATCAGCAGGTGGCGATAGCAACGTGCCACCCGTCAAAGTAACAGTCTAAATGCAACTACATCAGCTGCCTTGCTACCTTAGAAACTGAGAATGGATGCCTTGAACACATCAGGTCTGATTCTTATTCTGTATTATATCTTCTCTTAGTTACTTGCCAGCCTAAATCCTTAAGATCATCTTATTAAAAACTGAACAGAGCTTAATGTTTTATCCCACTAACTGATGCATGTAGATATCGATAACGAACAACAGGGTTCAACTCCGTCAGCGTTGCAACCACACAAGGTGATAAACGGACATCTAAAATTTCTTCTACTTTGACTAATTGAACGGATTGGAAAATGTTCCTTGAGCTCTCTGAGGCTTATTTTCTCACCTGTAAAATGGAGATAAGAATACTACTTCACAAAGCTATTGGAAACATCCAATAAATTTATCTCTTAAAAACAGCACAGCGCTGAGCACATTATTCACACCAAGTAAAACAAAGCTATTATTATTTTCATAGAGACTACTATGAAATTATTTGAAAACTCAGCTAAATTCACTTATGCCAAAAAATAAAAATGATTTTAGAGAAGTCACACAAGTGTACTTTAAGAAGTGCTAGCTTGCAGAAGGACTGACACTTACATGGGTGAACATCTTATATCAACAATTTTCATTAAAGTGGAAAAGTCAATGTTTTGCATAGTAAGGTAAAAAAGTTTCAGTAAGTACCAGATGTATAAATCGTAGGCTTACAAATCATATTGGCCTGTACTAGAACCATCTCCCTAAGATTCTAGATGAATATGCCTTTTCCACTTTAAAACCAACTTCTGGTTCTCTCCACTGCTCTCAGTCGCCCCATGCTCTTTCCAGAATATAGACATCTACATACGGACATTTCTTGACCTAGACCTTCATCATTCTCTAAATCATGTATCCGTTCACCATCATTAGGGCATTGCCAAGTTGACTTACCAAAAAATGACTAAGACTTTAGCCTGCAGACCTGCCTTTCCTACTGTAAGACAAAAAGTAAACTGTTTGCACATAAAAACACCCATGTAGACTCCCGTCATTCAGAACAGAAGAAAAAGATTGCTTAGAGGGTAGACCTGAGCCAGCTGAGATCAAATGCACAGTGGAATGAAGGATGAGAAAAGCCACAGGGAGATTAGCCTTTATAGTTTTTAAAACAGATAGAACAGAAACTGGAAGTCAACAGCTTCTATCCATAAAAATATTGAATTTTCAATAACAAATGTCATGATATTAAACTGGTCAAAGTCTGCAAAAGGACACAACTAATTATAAAACAAAGAGGTATTTTACATTGATGAAAAGTACAGACAGTGCAAACACAATTTGCAAAAACACCCTCGTGTTTCCTCATGCTGATGTTAGCTATGTCTTCTGTCAGAAACTCAATGGCTAAAACAGGGCTTGAGTCCAAGTCAGCTGTAAAAGCCCATTTTTATACCAAATACCCTTTCTCAAATGCAAGAGTTCGTGAAGACTGGATTTCAACCCTCTGCACATTTGGAACAAAAAAGGATGAAGCAGAATAACACAACTATTTCAGGGAATGCCTGTAATTTCACTGTTGGTAAAGCTTCCAGATGTCTTAGCTCAAAGACTACAGAGCTACTGATTCAGGGCTTAAAAATTGACAAAACCTTACAATGAAAAGGCCACAAACCCCCACAGATACCCCCATCACCCATCACCTTGGGTAGGAAAATGCTGAATGCTTGGCTCATCAAACATGCTAAGACAGGTATTCACTGAAAAGGCAGACAAGAATAATCAAAGAACAGAAATGACTACATCCTTTGCTACATTGTTTCTATAGTTAAATTGGGCGATCTGGTTAACCTTAAATATCAAGCTATGGATTACTTCCCATCCAATAAATACCTCAAGGATAGTAATTGAGTTTCAAGTCTGACCTTCAGACAGCAAAATAAATCATACTCTGCTACTAAAAAGAATGCAACAGCTGGCCCCTTACACCCTGCAGAAAAGCTGAAGTGGGAGAAACTGAAAATCTCTTTCTTCAGAAAGTATGAGAATAGTTATGTGCAACATCTCAGGCTTTGCCGGCACCTCAGCAGCTCGCTTGCTGAAATGATGCCACATGTTTCACAGAGAATCCTCCCCACTTGGCTTCTCAGACATCACTTCTGTAACTTGTCTGCAGGTATGCCTCTGTATTAGAAGTCTCTGTTTTAATTAAATCTAGATTATCAACCTGGGTCTGCTGCAGAAGTGACGAGGGAAATAAGCTAAATATTAAAACAACAAGAAGGAAATACACACAACGTCACATCTGCAGTTCATTATGGAAATACTTGAGCAGGGCATAACTGACTTCTGGGCCAGAGCATGTTGCCATCCTCGTAAGAATCATCCACTTACTGGAAAATTCCACTTTAAGACAACATTAATTAACTCTAAGTAGATGCTAATGTCTAAATCAGCTAACAACTCCAACATACACACCAGAAATAACAACAGCCTTTTGAACTCACAAAGTAAAATACTGGTAGAACAGAACAACGTGATAAACGTTAAGTCTTCACATCGTATAGAAATACGCCTCTACTGTGTGAAATTTCAACTTTCCTAATCAAATCAGACACAATATGGACATGGACAAATGACACAGGAATCAGCTCAAAGCAATCGCACTGGTCAAATCTGGAACAATCAATTTCAACACCAAAATAATCACAGTAATAGATTATATCCCATTCAATAAAGAAATAATGTATGAGCCCTAATGATAAACATCAGTGAGTGGGAAATAACTGGGGAAGAAAGTACTTCCTTTTAGTAGAAGGCCAACTAACATAGAGAAATAAATACAAAGGAATCACAGAGTTAGAAACCACCACCATTTGGCCATTTTCATAGTAGTATCAGCAATTATCAATGGATATTAAAACTTGTAGGAAACATCTGATGAAAAATAGCATATTAATACAGCTGCAAAGTATCATTTGGCAAATAACTCAGGAAAGGAGTAGTTTTAAAGTTCAGAGATCTGGTGGACACAAGATTTCATCTTAAATTTTGAAAATCCACTCACCGTGTGCTGTGATGAGACGCACTGAAGAAACACAGCATAATCTTTGATAATTCCTGCCTTAGGTGCATGACCTAAATATAATGAAAGGGAACTCTGGGGAAAATCTAATTTGAGTGATACTCTGAAAAATAGCTAGTCTATGCTCTTCAAGATGTCAACCTCATCTGCTCCAGATTAAAGGAGACTAAAGGGACACGACAAAAAAGGGCAATGTATGATTCTGTACTGGAGAGCAAGCAGTCAGAAAGGGCGTAATAGGGGCAAACAGAACAATCCGACCGCGGACAGTGACTGTATGTCACAGTGTCATGCTTGCTGTTTAGTTGCCAAGTCGCGTGCGACCCTTTTGTGACCCCGTGGGCTATAGCCCGCCAGGTTGCCCTGTCCATGGGATTTCCCAGGCAAAAATATTGGAGTGCGTTGTTTCCTCCTTCAGGGGATCTTTCTGATCCAAGGATCAAACGTGGGTTGCACTGGCAGGCAGATTCTTTACCACTGAGCCACCAGGGAACCTAATACTGTCGTAGCAACACCAAATTTTCCTGATTTAGATAATTTACTATTGGTGTGTAAGAAAACATTCTTATTCCTAGGATATAAATAATAGATTATTTGTAACTAATTGGGCATATTGTTAGCTATATAAAATACATACATACACACAGTGTCATACAGAGGAAAAAAATGATTTTTTAAAAAAACTGGTTAATCTGGATCAGCGATACAAAAACGGTTTTCTACAATTGTTGTAACTTCTTTGAAGACTGAAATAATTTAAAGACAAAAACAAAAAAAGATCTCCCCCACCCAAAACTCTCAAGGGCACAGAAAAAGACGCGAATGATTACCCAGTTACAAAACACATACCTTCTGTATCTCTGACTGTTTGCTTCTGTTTTATTAACACATATCCCTGATTTGATTTTACATCAATCCATTTTGATAATCTACAGAACTCTTTAATTCAATCTATAGCACTGTTCCTATGAAAAATTAGATTGAGTAATGTTCCTTTAACATCTTTGCATTTCCAGGAATGTGACCTCAGCAATATTTAGATAAGTAGTATATTAATTTTTGTTTAAGAGTGAAAAATGTATACAAAGATACTCTGAGGGCCTCTTTTTCTGGCCTAAATAAACATGGATGATTTAACTCTTCACTCTTTTTCCCCTTTTCTCTCTCTTTGGCTTACTAAAAGCAATCATCCATAATTAAAGCTTGGTAACACTTGGCTTACAATTTGCAAAACAGCAGGAGCTCAACCATGTAATGCTATTATTGCTCAAAGCCACCCCTAAATCCAACAAAAGGTTAAACAGCAGCTCACATGCACAGTCCTCACAATTTCATTAATTGGTAAGTAAATGTCCCTTCTGGTGAGTGTGTGTTTTTAGTTTCTCTTTGCCTTAAGAAATCTGAATACACTTCAAGACTGGGACATGTTTGTAAACCATGCACTGGGAAATCTCTCAGTGAGAAAATCTTCTACAGTTTTGCTGGACTCATTATTCTTAGCGTGTGTCTTTTGCTGTGTCTAGAGGTCTTGTTACAATTGGTTTAATGACTCTTGGTTAGGGCAAAGAAAAGACTGCCAGCAGTTTAGAAATCATAGCAGAGTTTCATCCTGCAGATCTGTTTTCACTTTCTCTACCTCCCCTCAGAAAGGGCTGAATTTGTCTTAGCAGGCTGAAATGGGTATTAAAGATGGCACCAAAAAATAAGATGCTATGGTTATTTATACTTTAAAAATAGTATTTCCAGATAATGTTTAAGTGGAAGGCAATCAGAAAAGTGGAGTTGGAGAGGTGTTTTTTTTTTCCTTTATTATTATTAGCAGAGCACGAAAGACGCTTCATTGCTTTGCTTGATCATCCATGAACACTGAGCACTGCTGGACTTCATCCCTAATCAAAACTTCCCTTAAAAAAAAAGAGAGAAGTCCAGTCCTCTTCCTGATCAATTCTCTAATGGCAGAAAAATACCACAACACTCAGAGTCTATGAAGCAAACATGTAATCAATTGCTTACACTCAATTAAGCAGAAAATAAAACCCTTCTATTTGGAAGAAGATTATAAAACACAAATCTGAAAAGAAACAGAAAATAGAAAGAGTAGTTAATAAAGCTCAAGATGATTGTGGTTCATGACTAACCAGGAAATATCCCCCCAACCACATGTCTTACTGTCAAATAATCTACAAACTTTCTGTTTATGTGATTCAAGTTGTCTACCTTTCCCTCGTTCATTCTTGTGGCTCCAAACATCTACAGGTGGGCTCTAGCAGGCACCCAAGACGTAGAGCAACCAACATCAGATGTAAGTGTTTCTGATCACTCTTCTGTTTACTCCAGGTAATGGTGGGTGGGTGGGTGTGTGTGTGGGTGTGTGTGTGTGTGTGGCAATGGTTTCCTTTGGATTTCAAAAAAAAATTAAATAAACAAAAATAACGTAAAAAGGTATTGTCAAAATGCCAGTAAGTAAATGAACTATTAGACAATCATTAAATATGACATTAAAACTGGAAAATTCCAAGAGGAAATGCTTACTCTTTTTTTTCTTGCCACACTGCACAGCGTGTGAAACTTCCCCAACCAGGGACTGAACCCGTGCCCCCTGCCCTGAACACTTAAGAGTCTGAACCACCAGGAAAGTCAGGAAATGCTTACTTTCATCAATTCAGTTCAGTCGCTCAGCCGTGTTCAACTCTGTGACCCCATGAACTGCAGCACGCCAAACCTCCCTGTCCATCACCAACTCCCAGAGTTTACCCAAACTCATGTCCATTGAGTCAATGATGCCATCCAACCATCTCATCCTCTGTCATTCCCTTCTCCTCCCACCTTCAGTCTCTCCCAGCATCAGGGTCTTTGCCAATGAGTCAGCTCTTCACACCAGGTGGTCAAAGTATTGGAGCTTCAGCTTCAGCATCAGTCCTTCCAATGAACACCCAGGATTGATTTCCTTTAGGATAGACTGGTTGGATCTCCTTACAGTCCAAGGGACTCTCAAGAGTCTTCTCCAACACCACAATTCTAAAGCATCAATTCTTCGGAGCTCAGCTTTCTTTATAGTCCAACTCTCACATCCATAAATGACCACTGGAAAAACCATAGCCTCGACTAGATGGACCTTTATGTATATCTTTAAATAGATTGAAGGCAGGAGGAGAAGGGGACAACAGAGGATGAGATGTTTAGATGGCATCACGAACACAATGGACATGAGTTTGAGCAAACTCTGGGAGTTGGTGATGGACAGGGAAGCCTGGTGTGCTGCAGTCCATGGTGTCGCAAAGAGTCAGCTACGACTGAGCAACTGAACTTAAATAGTTTTACACTCCTTCCCTATAAAAGAGTAGCAATTTCTCCATCACATCCCCTCACCGACGACTCTCCTGCAGGAGAAGTAACTTGTATACTGACAAGAAATAGAGTCGAGTATTTTACAGGGTCTCCGACTTTGAGGATAGCTTCTTCATTTTAGTTCTCTTTCTCTAAGTGGTGTGAGACATAAGACATGTTCCTGTAGTGTTGTCTAGCTCTTCCTTGCATGCCTCATCCCCTCATGGTCCTAAGATTTGCACTTGATGTGAAGTATAAAGATGCTCTACTATGACTGTAGATACAAATGGTGACATCCTATCAGCATTGCTTTTAATTAAACAGTTTTGATCTGATACCTGATCTTTATCTCAAAGCTGGGTGAAAGGATAACAAGAAAGACTAATAAGACTGCACACGCATGAGTTCTTACATAAATTAATGTAAATATGCATGTACGGAAAAAGAAACTAGAAAAAAACACACCAATGATGGCCAGCCCTTGGCGGCAGGAGAACAGGTAATCATTTTTCCTTCTTGATCAGTTGGAGTATGTTCCAAATATTCTACCATATTGAAAAGAAACCCATACAAGTGTTTTCAGAAACAGTACAGTAGGATAGAGATTTAACAGGCAAAACTTCGGATAAGTTTTTGCTGGTTTTAAGCAAAACTGTCACAGTTTGTGGTGTTATGTGATCTATGAAATTTACAAATCGGTTGAAAAGATAGCAAAACCCCCACCTGTGCACCTCATCTGCTTGTATTTTCATAAAAGACCATGGTTTTCGAATTGGCAGATGGAAATAAATGACATTTTGCTCCAGCCGACAATGAAAGCAAGCACCCTTGTCAAGATTATTTACCAACTACAAATGCAGGACAGATCTCATAAGCGGCTCTGGGCAGAAGAGCAGGTCCTCCGATTAAACTTGAGCTTCCCTCTTTCCCAAACTTTAACCATGCTTTTCCCTTGGGTTTTCTTTTGCTAGGGGCATTTAAAATCTGTCAGGAATCAAATTTGAAGATCACTGTCTTAGAGTTTAGCAGAAGTGGCAAGTGGGAATCTTGAAGCACCGTGTAGCCTTGTATAAACAAACACCTGCTTTTTCAAACCAAAAAGAGAGGAGGGCCTTCAGACACAAAAGTGCATTCCTTTAAAGACAATGTCGAATTTTCCAAATTTAAATTACATTTAAATTACCACTCGGATTACATAGACATTCCTCAGTTCTTTAAACTTATCAAGCTACTGCCAGGCCGGATCGAGGCCTTTGTGCAAACTGCTTTCTCTCTCTCTGCCAGAGACAACACTCCCACCTCATGGTTCAGCTTATATGCATCGTGAAAAGACCTTCTTCAACCTCTATTCAAGACAGACCAATTGTGTCAGAACTCTTACTCCAGAGGTCTCACCACAATCTCTAACCATTTAATGCAAACAACCCCAAACTTTTTGGCATTCGGGAGCAATTTCAAGGAAGACAACTTTTCCACAAAGAGGTGAGGGAGCATGGTTTGGGGATGATTCAAGTGCATTATATTTACCATGCACTTTATTTCTATTATTATTATATCAGCTCCACCTCAGACCATCAGGTATTAGACTCCAGAAGTTGGGGACCCCTGGTTTAATTAATTCATTTCTTACCTTTTGCAGTCTGCCCCCTAGACTCAATTCTAGGGCAGATCCAGCATTTTATAACCTTAAAGCTGACTGCAGGCAGCTGACACATCATATGCTTTCGTAGCAAGTGAAAAACACCAATTTTAACTCAGTTACTAAATCAATATTCTGTCTCTTACAGCATTTGATTGCAGTAACATATATAGCAATTTATCAATCATATAGGTCAGTTTGAAAAGGGGAATGAGAGGAGGAAGGCAGGAGAAAAAAAAGTGCAACTCCCAAAACAATTTAGGGAAGGCAAGAGGAGAGATGGAGCTGCAAGTGTCCAGAAGATGTCAGGCACTGTCACTGTCTTCTGCCACATGAATCACCAAAAGCAAATCACCAAAAACTGAAGGCAGTAAGAATATTACTGAGAATATAACAAGCTAAGTCTTGTAACCTGTAACAGGTATCTATGTATATGTATGTACCTATAACAGGTATCTCAAACTTTATAACATGTATTTTTATAGACATAATCTCTGGCTGTATTTCATGTACTAACCCTCAAAGATATTGGTTTTTGTCCCTATGAAATGTTTATTGACCCTTACTCTGTAAACCACCTTAATTCCGTTTTTTGGAAACAAGGTGACTGCTGAATTACTAAAAGAAGAAGAACTGGGAGCACAAGAAGCCCTGCCAGTAGACAAGTGGCCAACAGTCTGACACATTAATGACAACAGAGAGAAGCTGAGGGGTGACTTGCTTAGAGGACAGGAAACAGGAAATATAATTCAGCATGTAAGTTTCATATCATTTTTCTTCCTTTTTTTTTTTTTTACCCAAAAGGTTCTATTAACTTTATACAAGTAAATTATTTTTAATGTTTCTTTAAAATCCTCAAGAAGGATACAACTGTTGGTCCAGCCTCAAAACCTCTGTCCCAGTGAACTTCCAAGGATGAGCTGGTGAGCTCCCGTGTATATGTACAGCCTTCATGACAAGTTCAGAAAGCTGAAAGTTATAAAGTGAGTTTTATCTGCTCAGAGGAAGCCTGGCCTTACGGTGACCATCAAGCATCTCCTGAAGCTGCCCAGCCACAAAGGCAGAGGCCTGAGATGGCAGCAGATGAAATGGAAGCCAGAGGCCAAGCACTGGAACAGATTTAGGAGGGAGAGCCAGAGGAGCCTGGGTCATTCCTGTAATCAGCAAACAACTCCTGTGCGTACATGCGTGACACAGAAACAGGCAAACACAACTATTCCCAACAACCATGGGAAAGACAAGCAAGTGAACAGGCCATTACAACACTAACAGGGATTCCAACAGAGGGAAACCCAGAGCACCATGAATCCAGGGAGGAAACGCTCTGGAAACCAAGATGTCAACCAGTGTGAGCTGGAAGGTATTTAGACACACAATTCTCGTTATTATTATTTAGTTGCTAAGTCATGTATGACTTTTTTGCAATCCCAAGGGCTGTCAATGGGACTTCCCAGGCAAGAATACCATAGCAGGCTGCCATTTCATCCCGCAGGGGAATCAAAATCTCATCTCCTGCCAGGTCTCCTGAATTGCAGGTGGGCTCCTTTACCGCTGAACCACCAGGGAAGCACATGAATCCACAATTTATGAACTTTGCTGTCCATGGGAATGTGTGGGGCTTGTAAACTCTTTTGAAAAAAAATAAAGAGACAAGTAGCACACAGCTTGAAAGCCCTTATACTTCATGCTGTGTCACCAAGATTGGATCAAGTCAAACCTACATCTATATACAAGATCCATGACTCATCTACCTAACTCAATTAGGAGTAACGCCACAGTAAATGCATTCGTGTAGTTTCAAAGTATGTCATATCAGGACAGTACAGTTTCCAGGACATTTCGGCCTCCCAAAGGGTATAAAGCGATTTTAACAAACCTAGCCTTGCAGAAAGCAAATCCATCTAAGCAAGCCATTAAGTTCAGGGGAAAGAGCTTTCCAGCCAGCCAGTCACTGGCACTGTGGAAACAATACATGCAGTTGACTGACCCACAATTTATGAGTTACCCAGATGCTCTTTAATTATGTTTCAAAATGCCAAACAAATTTTCCATTCGGAAAATTGCTCCCAGCTTATGTTCTCAGGAAATGAAAGATTTGGCATGTACTTCATTGAGAAGGAGGGACATTATCGGTACCAGTGCCAGGTAGCTGGGGGTCAATCAAATGTGGAATTTCCCATCACACAAAGTCCTTACTCCCAGCAGGGCGGAAGCAGTATTCTTTTATATGTGCCTGTTGTTATCTGCACGTTGACTGGGGGTGGAGGTAGGAGGTTTTAAGAATATATTTCATAGGAGTGGGTCACACGAATGAAGATTAAAATCCTGAAATAAACATTTCTTTCAAAGGAGTTACAAGAATGTTTAGAAATTGCTTATATACACACACACAAATTAGAAATAAACACACTAACAAAACCATCTATTANTGCATCCAGAGGACAAATACTTGTAACCATTATTATGTAACTTCATTCTCCCCTCACCCACATCCCAAGATTCTTGGCTAAACAGCAGGCAATCATTTTCTGATGCTCTTGGCTCTTCCTCACAATACACTATTTTATACCTTCTCACCATGCCATATGGCCTTTCCTGAAGGCACCTGAGAACAAAAATTCTAGAAAAGGTGGTGGGTGAGGAGGAGACAAACAGACAAAACACATTTTATATCGATCAATCTGTTAATCAGTCTGCCTCCAGCAAATGGCCTCTAAGTTTCTTACGAACTGCTGTTTCTCCGGAATATCAATCATGCCTGGGATTTGGTAAGTATGCAATAAACATTTGCTGACTAAATGAATATTTAAATCCTGATTAGTATGCCTGATGTGACCATTCTATTAATAAAGCCAGAGAGTGTGATGCTCTTTTTTACAGTACAATACAATGAAGACATACGGAAAAATAGACTATCATCAGAATCGTCACCAGGTCAACTTTTACATGAACATAGAACAGGTCAAATCCAGAAAAAGGTGGCATGCTACAGTGAAAACAACCTCCAGGTCAGTCTTCTACATCCTCAACTATAAATTACTTTCAGTTTGTTTCATTCTAACATGAAGAATTATAAAAATACCATATAAGATTATATAAACAATCTGGGAAGCAAAAAAAATGCACCTTAAAATACCTAAGGAAGCCATTGATGGCCAGTCTTTCCACTGGTATTCAGTGCTGTACCAGAAGTTCTAGCCAAGGCAATTATACAAGAGAAGAAATAAAAGTCATTTAGATCATAAAGGAAG
Source organism: Redunca redunca (assembly GCA_006410935.1). Classification (NCBI taxonomy): domain Eukaryota; kingdom Metazoa; phylum Chordata; class Mammalia; order Artiodactyla; family Bovidae; genus Redunca; species Redunca redunca. The sequence goes on from SJYQ01104289.1 coordinate 24,440, forward strand.
AAGTAAAACTACCTCCAGTCACAGAAGATACAATCTCACATATAGATGATTTTGAAGAAAACCACCAGAAATGATTAGAGCCAATAAATGAGTGAAGCACACCAGATAAATATATAAAACTATACCCTGGAAATGAACAGTCCAAAAATGAAACTGAGAACAGGAAAAAGAACAAAATTTCTCAGAATAAATTTACTGAAGTTTAAGACTACTGCACTGAAAACTACAATGAAACCATAAAAGCAATTAAAGACCTAAGTAAAATGACAGACATCCCCTGTTCACACATCAGACTTTAAATTATTCCAGTGTTTGAACTGGATCTAATTCCGAAGACACAGAGACAGACAGCCTAGAAGCCTACAAAGAAAGCTGTCCTTTAAGGTTTTAATCACCTTATTAATCAAGGTTCAAATGGTTTGATCACCATATAAATACCACATTTTCCAATGATTTTCTTAAGGAATTTTCAGATGTTTGCTTTGTTTCCTATCAAAATACGAAATGAGGTAAATTCCACAGGCTTTATTCGTGGTGAACCTACATTGGCTACTTTGCAGTTTTTACAACCCTAATTAGACTTTTTTCTAATACTATATGGCAGTAGTTGAAAAGACCAAGGACTTCTGATACACAGGTTGGTGATCTTATAGAATAACAGGCATTACTGGTGAAACCATGTCACTTGATACATCTACAAACTGACAAGGCAACTAAATTTCTTGCACTCCAACTTCAAAATGCAGGATAACTCTGTTGTTTTTTACAAGTCCAGGGAAAATGTCAAGTGACAACAAAAAGAGAAACGCAAATCAAAGAAAACTGGTGCTCACATACTGTATTTCCTGCAATATGACTGACTCCACAGCGAACCGTTAAAGAGAGCCGAAAGCAGAAAACAAGAACGGAATTCTACTGGCTCATCATCACTACCCAAGTCACGGGATGAAGAAGGCTCTCCAGGGCACAGGGACCTATCACTCAGGCTTGTCAGGTCTCCCAAAATTAATTTCTTTCCATGAGAGGCAGCAAATTCGCCAATATTCATAAAAGGCTCCATCAATAAAACTGAAAATGTTAAGTGTTTCAGTGAGTTTTGGTGATAAATGCCAGAATATGTGCAACAATTCTGATACCCTGACACTTCGGGTGCAAATTATCTCCTATAGAAAGTCCCAAATTTAATAACAGAGATCTCAGGAAGTACTTCTCTCACTTAATAAGCCTTGGCAGCGTTTCAAATTAAATACTCTATTGTGCAAGGAGCTAATTATGTTAAGATTAAACCGAAAGAATGAGCGGGACATTTACTGTACTTTCAGTAATTATGCCAGTGTTCTATATTCAAAATAAGGCCCTCCTCATGTTAAACGTTGTCACTGCTAATCCAATAAATTCCACAAACACACAGCTTGCTCAATGTTTAAATATTTTGGAAACGAAAAGGTATTTTATTTCACCAACTAAAATTCATTTTACACTCTTTCCTAGCTGCCATTATTTTCATTGTTTCCATCCCACTGCATCAGAAGTTTCCATATGTAAACACATTAACATCCCCTGAGTGTGTTTCTGACATGCAATTGAACAATTAATGCTTTTACTACCAAGGCCTACATACAACTACTGAACATTATTCTATTTAGTGCATTTTTATCAAACACTCAAAGGTGATAAATTTCTTCAAGCTGTTTGGTCAGCTGTTTCCTCCCCATTTCTGGCTTAATGATAAACTACAAAACAACCAAAATTAGGCACCTGTGTGGTTTCTCTGCAGTTTACATATTAACCCCCTACTGGGCACCTAAGCATTTGTACCAAAGTTCAAAAACACAAAATTAACTTCTGAGGGCCAGGTTAGCATTGTCAAATACCCCTCCACTGATGCAGAACATTCAGGACCTCAGTACTTAGGGAATAGCAATAAAGATACAAAGTCATGCTTCTGTGCTTCTGGGTCCACACTGGACTAAAATTACATAAAAGCTAAGAATCACATAATTTAAATATGCCTTTTCTTCTTGGTAGACTGAATGGAAAATGTTCTTACATTTGGACCCAGGCATTTGATGTCTAGGAATTTACATTTTAGATACACTTCAGATACAAAAGAAGTTTAAAAAAGGAATACAAAGATTACATAAGGCAAAGACCCAGACTTTCTTTCTGATATAAAAATGTAGGCCTGAATTAAAAGCTACCTTTCTTAATATTAAAAAAAATTAGAATACACAGAGAGGAAGAGATGTTAACACTTCATGAATATAACTGGAAGACAGCTGAAATTCCAATAAATAAGTAGTCAGACACATTATTATCTGAACCAGTAAACATGAGTTTGAAGGAACTCCAGGAGATAGTGGAGGAAAGGGAAGCCTGGCATGCTATAGTCTATGGGGTCTCAAAGAGTTGGACATGACTTACCGACTGAACAAAACACATCATTATAAAAAATGCAAAAGAAGTACTACTTGACAGAAAATAAATGACATAAGGTAGAAATACGGGTATTGAAGAAAGCCATGAATTACTGTTAGGTGGGAGAAGAGGCAGGCAAGTTATAGAAAGGCTTTGACAATGTGATCACATTCTGTCCAACACATATTACCTAGACAGACACGGGTGAACTTCAAATCCTGAATTTGTACCTCACTTTTAACAAAGGGAGGTGTGAGCTGTAAGTAAGGCAGAGTGGAAAAAGGAATTAAGAACGCTTGTTTCTACTTTTCATTATTTAATTTTTCACAGTAAGCCTGCTACTTCTATAATTTTTTTTACATTCCAAGTACTAAACACAGAAAGTTTCCTAATGTACCCCACTGTAAAAAAAAAAACAAAAAAAAACCCGCCATTTAATATTTGGAACTGATACTTCCATGGTTTTATAATTCATAAAACTAACACATTTGTGAACTATTTATATGAAATGGCATTTAAACTATATTTGGATGAGCAAACAACATAAACTATTTAACTTGTTTCACTCTAGACAATAATTACTGCTTTTGAAAGCAACCAATTTACACTGAACAAATTTTAGAACTATAGAAAAGTTGCAAAAATAGTATCATTTCCCTCACTCAGCTTCCCCAAATGTCATCTTATATAACCACATTCCAATGATCAAAACCAGAAAATTAACATTGGCAAGACACAAGGAACTGAAAGACAGACCTTACATGAAATGTTCCAGGTTTTCATTCATATCTTTTCTAGTTCTAGAATCCCATACTGCATTCAGTAATATCTCCTTAGTCTCCTCCCATCTCTAACGGTTTCTCCGTCTTCCCTGATCTCTCACGGTCTCAACAGAAGAATCCTGATCCACAGCATGTCCCTCAGTCTGGGGTATCTGACAGCATCCCAGGACTGGAGTGACATTATGCATTTTTGGCAAGAATACCATAGAATTAATACTATAGCCTTCCTGATTACTGTTTCTAATTGTAAGAGAATCTTTCACTGATATTGGGTATTGAATGCTCACATTTATTAGCATTATTTGTAATGCCCTTTTTTCTTTTTTGAGAGAGAGAGAAACTGCTTTTAGTGAATCATGGTTAGGACTTCAAAAAAGTAGGAAATGGATTTCAGTTGTAAAGTTTCCCCATCACCACTCATGTCCCTCACACTGGGTTGGTTCTTTGTATCAAGGAGGCATCTGACCCTACTTCACCCTGATTTTAGGCACATGGAGGGAATGGGAAAAAAGTCAACCATCTCTGCAAGATTTGTTCTCCAGTTACATCCCTAGAAAGGAATGATGGCACTCTTAAGAATAGAAAGCCCCTTGGCAAAGGCTTGAAGCCAGTCTATGAAACGTGTGTGTATCACTGAGGCACACCTCCAAGCAGGGAACCCTCCATCTGATAGATGTCTGAATCACTAACTATCCAAACACCAAAACACAAATACAGAGCAAACACTTCTTTCGAGACACTAGGTGACCTTCCTTTGAAACATTTCCCAGTTCCCCTCATTTACAAAGATAGACATTTACTGATTCACCAAGTAGACAGTGTAGTTATCATTAAAAACATTATGATTCTTTTAAACGAGGATCCTCTCTCTCTCAAAGCCTTTTGCCTCCCAGATGGCACTCAAGTACTCCTGACACCATCCCTAGGCAATCCCAGAGGCCTTCTGAAGTGCTTCCCTGCGTGGTATCAATGGGAACCACTTCTTCAACAGTCAGTTGCTGAAACGGGATGCTGAGAAAGATGACTGCAGCCTCTACAAACACTCCATATTCTAAGCCGGTCTTGTGCTTTGGCATATGATTTCTACACACTGAAAAGAGAGGAAGAAAATCAGAAGAGGGATCAAAAGCCAGAGCAAGAGATTTTGTGAGATCTTTTTCCACTGTGAATCTCCCTTCTTTAGATAAGGGCATGTGGCAGAAGGCAAAGAGGAAGGAGAATTTCTAAAGGCAACAACTTTTTATTCCTACTGATTCCTACACTTCTTAAAGTCTTGGGATAGTCAAAGAAAAAGGTAAGGAAAAAAGGGAAAGGGAGAAAAAGAAAAAAGTATTGTGGATATTTAGGTGAAAAAGAAGACAATTTACCTCTCTGTCCCCCAAAGCGCCCCCATCCCGGAAGTCCCTATGAATGTGAAATTAGCCTGGAGACAGTAAATACAGAACCCATCAGGAACAGTGAAAACCAGTCTGCATAAGGTATATGAAATCCTGGGAAGAAAAACTTGTGATGAGACCCAGTCAAACTTGAGGAGATAAGCTTCCCAAAGTTGGTGGAGAGCAAACAGCACAAGCTGCCAGGCCAAGCCCACATCTCCAGGCCTGAAACAGACAGAAAATGGGGGGCGGCCCTTGTTGATGACACTGGCCGGGGAGCGCCTGAGCTGCCAAGGTGAGCAGATGACGGAGAACAAGGCGCAGACTCAGGGCGCTGTTCTGCATTCCTGTGACGGGGACGGTCTGATCCACAGCTTTCATTGCTAGGGTCTACAACTGGCTTCAGAGCGCCTTTTCCCACCAAAACCCAAAGTGACAGGAACAGCTGACATTTCTACTGTGTCAAACGCTGTCTAGGATTTGAATCAACAGAAACAATCCCACCCATGACCCACTGCTCTCCTGGACGTTGAGATAGCAGAGCAGAAGACGACTGAGGCTCTCTGCTCTCGCCGCGCACTCAGGAGGGGTGGGAACGGACACGAACCCAGGAAAGCTGACTCGGCGGCCTGACCACTTAGCTGCTCATCTACACTGCCTTCGGAAATGTCACTCACTCTTAGTCACGTTAGAGAGCTAATCGGTAAAAACGTCCTCCTGATAAGTAAGAGAAATGAGGTGGAAAAACCTACCTTCCTACGGCGCTCCCATAAACATACACCCACATTCATCACTATACCACACATTACCAATTTACTTTCCTGAAGGAAATAATATTTTATAACATGAAATAAATGCCAAATGCAACCCATAAGCCATTCTACAGTACTTTTCTTTCTACCAGCTACCTAAAGTTGAAAAATATTTCTAATGTTCAGAAAAAAATATAACTGACGGCCATATTGCTACCACTATTTAAACAGGATTCAATGTTTCAGTATATTTACTTTTGATGTTTTGTTGTTTAGCTGTTAAGTCGTGTCCAACTCTTATGGACCCCCATGGACTATAACTTGCGAGGCTCCTCTGTTCATGGGACTTCCCAGGCAAGAATATTGGACTGGGTTGCCACTTCCTTCTCCATAGTATTTGCTTTAGATCTGTTTTAACATTAAGGAAATGAAATATTACAGGTAAGCTAAAAGTTTATTCATGTTGACCTATGTGTCTTATTTACTCATTTCAGCAGCTTCCTGGTCCCCCAAGGTATGAATGTAACACATGAATCTACCAATTGCATGGTGAAAATCATTGGAGGTTGTAGCCTATTTTCTGCATCACAAATTGTGCTGTGATGAGTATTGGACATGTCACCCAGGCTACTTATATCAAGAGTTTTTCTCAGCTACAAATGGAATTTTTTCATCAAAAAGCAGAAAAATCTTCAACTTGACTGAAGAACTTCCCCAAATGGTAGAATCCATTTGCTCCCAGCCAATGTCTCTTCTGAAAGGGGAAGAAAACCAAGTCACATTTGGCAACTCAATTACTTCACTCTTTAACTCTTCGTCATTCCAGAGGTGTATAGTTCTGATTCAAAACAAATTCATCAGATTTTCTAAAGATGAAATTGCAAATGAGAAACATAATTTCAAGGAAAAGCTCTTTCTTTCCAAACATAGCTGTTGTACCAAGCTGGGCATTCTGCTTCTGCCATGACCTCTGGATTCCTCTGGGAACAGATAGTCTAGGTGTGCAGAAGGCTCACATACACCCTGGCTCAGCTCACTGGGAAAAAAGTGTTGTGACCCTTCACACATATACAGGGCCTTCCCTGGAGAAGGGAATGCTACGCAGTCCATTATTCTTGACTCAGAAATCCCATGGACAGAGGAGCTTGGCAAGCTACCGTCCAAGAGGTCGCAAAGAGTCAGACATAATCTAACGACTACCACCACATGTATACAATGATACACCTCGTGGATGATTGTGCCATATGCTAAGTGAGCACGAAGGAAGGGCCAGACCAGCCAAGCACTGATACAGTCACCAAACCAGCCTCAAAACTAAGTGTGACATCATTTTATAGATGGAGAAATCGGGGCTCACAATGAATAAGTAATTTGTCCAAGATCATAAGGCCAGCAAGTCACGGAGCCAAACACTACAAAAGCAATTCATCCTAACTCCCAAATCAACAATACTGCGTTTCAAACACCCATTGCACTTCACAGACTGGACTTAGTGCAAGTGCATGCAACTTCCACAGGAAATATATTTCTTTGGCCCAGTCTACTCCATAGCCAGATCTTTTGACCAGTGTTTCTCTTACTGAGGTTCCAACAGTAAATGAAATATAAGGAGAAAGCTCTGTGATCCAAGAATTCGCTGTCTGCTTATTGGTTACAGAGCGACGTGGTATTTTCAGCTGTCGAGAGCTTTGAGCTGGGCATTAGAAATGCTGGGCGAAAACACTCAGGTATAAAATACAGATCTGTGAAATCTGAATGCCTGTGGCCTTTAAAGTTAAACAGCTGTGCTGAGACTCAGAAAGGAAAGTGAGAAAGAGAGTCATTTATCTCCTTCAAAATGGACCACAAGCCAGCGGTGTTGCTTGGGAGCTGCGATTCTAAAAGGCCTCGGTGATTCCCAGAACTGACTGCCCTGAAGACCAGGACTCCTACCCTAGAATCGATCGGTTAGCGGGACACAAGATGAATCCTAAAACGTAAAATCAGAGAGAAACAGGTCTCTCCCCTTTTCCCCCGTGCAAACCTGTCACTTTTAAGGTAACTTAGCTGGAACCCAACAGATCCGAACACGACAGCTCAGTCCTGGCAAGAGAGACAGAGCAAATATTTTTTAAGCAGTCAAACTTTCTTCATTTCATGGAAGTCACTACAGATTCTGTCAAATGATCCATCCCATCATCCAACTGGGCCCAGAGGATGATATTTTTCCTACTAGAATCAAGCACCCAGTGGAAAGTCAGCAATTTTATGCTTTTTAACAACAGAAGAAAGCTGGATGAAACTGGAGCCCTGAAGGGACCTTCAAGATGCTCTACTTAATGACCCTCCATTCTAGAAGCCAGGAAACGGAAGTACAGAGAGACTGACGATCTGAACAAACTATTCCCTTCTTTTCCTAAAACCTCTGCTTTGAACGTCATCTGTAACTCTATTTCACTGCTGATTTCCAAACAGCAATGTTTTAAAATGAATTTCATACTCATATTCATTAAGGGATCTTACTGTAAGTGACTTAATTGATTTCACAATGTAAGGCACACACAACCTGGTTATTGTTAATTTTTATAATTCTATTTTAACTAACATTAAGAACTTTACAGTTTGTACAGCACTGTCACAAAACAGAGAAGAATTATTTTCCCCACTTAACAATGGAAAACTCAGAGTCAGTGAAGTATATTGTGTATTAAAACTATTATCATGTATTTCCAGCAAAAGGCAAGAAAACAATGGTATTTATACAATAGCATATGTAGACTTTTTTTCCTAAAATGATATAAAGGACAATGCTGAGAATTTTGTATTTCACATATACAATTGCTTGGATGATCTTAAATTATAACTTTTTTTAAATTAAATAAGATAATATACAACATCTAGTCTACTCCCTCATTTAAAGTTACTTGTATTTAACTTTTAGAACTACATATTTAAGTGTTTTAAACTGTAAAAACTGTAATATGCACACACTTGGATAAAACTATTTCCGCTGATTCTTTACCAGCTGAGCCCCAAGGGAAGCCCAAGAATACTGGAGTGGGTAGCCTATCCCTTCTCCAGCGGATCTTCCCAACCCAGGAATTGAACCAGGATCTCCTGCATTGCAGATTCTTTACCAACTGAGCTATCAGAGAAGACCGATACTAATTTACATATCAAGAGAAATAAAAATACCGACGTTCACCAAAGCAAACAAGTTCACAACAGATCTATTAATTGTAGTCATAAACTGGAACCAGTCCAGGTGCCCATCAACAAGAAGCACAGATAGGCAAACCGTGGTAGAAAGATGCAATAAAATAGGACATAGGAAAAGAGACTACAGACTACACAAGTAACAACACAGACAAATCTCACAGACACGAAGAAAGAAAACCCAGAAACAAAGAATACATTCGGTATGATTCCATTTGTAGGAAGATCAAGAACAGGCAAAACTCATCAATGGCCACAAAAATGAGAAGAGTGCTTCCCTCAGGGAGAGGGGAGTTTATAGGTAAGGAAGAGGCACAAGGGAATCTTCATGAGGGACCAGGAACTGTCTTTGCATCCACCCACGTGGTTGCGACCTGCATCTCAGCACACGTATCATTGCTGGACAATGGAAGTGAGTTCACCTCATACAATGCATGTTCTTGTTGTTTAGTCGCTCAATTGCATCTGACTCTTTGTGAGCCCATGGACTGCAGCACACAAGGCTTCCATATCCTTCACCATCTCCCAGAGTTTGCTCAAACTCTAGTCCACTGAGCCGGTGATGCCACCCATCTCATCCTCTGTCTTCCCCTTCTTCTGCCTTCAATCTTTCCCAGCATCAGGGTCCTTTCCAATGAGTCAGTTCTTTGCATCAGGTGGCCAAAGGACTGGAGCTTCAGCTTCAGCATCAGTCCTTCCAATGAATATTCAGGGCTGATTTCCTTTAGGATGGACTGGTTGGATCTCCTTGCTGTCCAAGGGACTCTCAAGAGTCTTCTCTAACACCACAATTCAAAAGCATCAGTTCTTTGGTGCTCACCTTTCTTTATGATCCAACTCTCACCTGCATACATGACTACTGGAAAAACCATAGCTTTGACTAGATGGACCTTTGTTGGCAAAGTAATACCTCTGCTTTTGTATATGCTGTCTAGGTTGGTCACAGCTTTTCTTCCAAGGAGCAAGCATCTTTTAATTTTATGGCTGCAGTCACCATCCACAGTGAGTTTGGAGCCCAGGAGTTACTGGAGCCCAATAACAGGTACATCAGAGCAAAAATAAAACCCACAGCAGAAAAAGCCATCAGACTACCAAACCCCACCCTCCTCAGGGTAAGCAAAACAGGGAAGCCACAGAGAGAATAGGCTTAATTTACCAAAAATGTTCCTAGAGATAACCAACCTCAAAGCCAGCGATTCTACAATCCTGCTAAAATCTAAAAAAATTCTAAGCAAGCCATCAAATAAGACCTTGTTATAAATGTGCCTGCTGAATTAAATATGAGGCTATTTCAGGTACAAAGACCAGTGCCCAAAGGAATTCAAAATAACATGAGATCTAGAAAGCCTGGCCCTAGAAACTTCGAAAACACATCATTTGACCTTGACCTTGAATCCTTTGCCTTACTTGTGCTTACTCAAACAACCAAAAAAGCCCCATAGCTTTACTAATAATTTTGTTACAAATTAGCCTCAGGGAAATTCTACATGCCAAATGTGTTCACTTTTGCCCAACAAAACCTTCAGAATCAAACTCACACAGCAAAAATGTAACGGAGAGGTGAGAGAGCCCAGAAGGTGGGGAGAGGAGAAAGGAGAGGGAGAGGAAGGCAAGAGGGCTGGGGGCGGGGGAGTGACCAGAAAGAAGCAAAGAAGCAAAATCAGCAAGCCCACCAGGAGTAAGTCCACAGAAGGCCTTTACTTCTAAAACGTAGGAATTGTGGAATCAATTCTGAGAAAGGATAGGAATCCCAGGAGGACTGTGGGCAAAGAAGTTACATAAAACATACCTGACAATCCCTGATCTTGGGGTTCTTTCATCATCAGGTAAGACAGAACATGACTCACTGCACAGAGTTTGTATAAGGATCATATGAGGTAACTAACAATTTGCATGTCCAATCCAGAGCCTGGCACAAACCTGGGTCTCAAGACACGTACCCTCTCTTCTCCTTGGTGAAGGGACTATTTGAGGGTAGGGCAGAAGGAGGAAGCTTAAGTAGAATGGGAGATCTTAAAAACAGGGGTGTACTAGCCAACCCTACTTGTTAAACGACATCCACAGGACAGTCACAGAAGAAGGCAACCACTCCTGTATCTCATGTTCTAGGCTGCTGGGGAAAAGGTGCTCAGTCCAGCAAGGCCACAAGGGCTCAGACTCTCAGTGGAAGACAGACCACTGGGCTCAGACTTTATAACCCACCTCTAGGCCCCAGGCTCAGGCAGGAGCTGCCCCACACAGCCCGGGGCTGTCTCTCATCTTCAAAGGGTCAGAAGCATGTGTTTGTCCTATGACAAGTTAACTGTGAGTTTTTTTAAAAGAAGGGCTTCCCAAGTGGCACAGTGGTAAAGAATCCACCTGCCAATGCAGGAGATAGAAGAGAGGAGGGTTAGATCCCTGGATTGAGAAGATCCCCTGGAGTAGGAAATGGCAATCTGCTCCGATAGTCTTGCCTAGAAAACTCCATGGACATAGGAAACTGGTGGTCTATAGTCCCTGGGGTCACCAAGAGTCACACACAACTGAGCACAAACACATGCCCTAAGAGAAGGGCTATTTCTCCTATCTCCATGAGCTCCATCAGCAGCCTGATATAGGATGCATGCTCTAGGGAGACCCCTGAGGAAGGGAGGGGGAGAGGGGTCACAGCGAGATGGGGAAGAGCTGCAGCGTAATGGCTTGAACTGTCAGGGAGTTAGACCCACCCAAGGCCCACTTCTGTCACTCCCCAAAATGACCCGATTCCCTAGTTTTACTAGGAAGATCAGAGTCATGAAAAGATCAAGTGAGTAATGGATGAAAAGAGCTATAGTGTATGGTTCATAAAAAGCAGTGAAGAATGAAAGTTATTATAAAACAAAAGGGAGGGAAAGAAGAGAAGGGGACAGGCTCATGTTCTGCAAAGGTCACCCACTTCCGCGCCTGCTCCATACACACATCCCCTCACAGTGAACCAGCTACCCAGCAGGGCCCTGCCTCCCTGGCTTTCCTCCCATCAGTTACCCATTTAACCATTCTCACTTGAGGCAACCAAGTCAGCTCAACGGGGGCCACTGGTATGTCTCCACGTGCAGCCACTCCTTGGCCATGGAGGCAGGCTGCGGGCAGCAGGGGGGAGAAGCCATGCCAGGCCCCCGGCGGGGGTGCCATCAAGCCTGCTGCTGCTGAATCACAGTGACAAGAACACCCTGATGGGTTCCAGAAGGAATTTCTGGGGCCAGGAGGCCATCTGGTAGGGCTGCTGTCCCAATCCTGGGCAATCTGATGAAGCATGACACTTGGCTAGGAGGCTGATGTTCCACCCAGGCAACAAGCCTCCTATGAACCACATCCAAGCCTCATATGACCTGGGCCCCAGTGCTGCTGTAGTCTCTCTTCCCACAGACATGTCTCCAGTAGGAGAAAACAGCACCCAGTTCCAAAAAGTGGAAAACCCTGTGAAGTGTAATTTTTACAGGAAGGAGCAATGCTCACTTCTCTGTGCTAACTTCCAGCCAGGTGTTCTAAATGGGGATGTGCTTGCCCTTCTTCCTTCTGGTCCTCAGCCCCTGTCTCAATCTCACCGGCCTGGACAGGATGGGTCAAAAGCCTTCCAATTCCTAAACCAACACCACCTTCTGCCCCTCTATGACATGAGAGTTAAGGAAAACAATCAGAGTCAAGTGCAAATAAAAGTGTGTATGACCAGGGGCAAAATGAAGAATGCATCTTCACATGTATCAGGAGTGGGGAAAGGGAGTACAGATGTTTAATAGGAAGCGTCAAATAATAAACTAATAGCCGGTGACAGCAACAGGAGGCAGTGTTTCTAAAGAGTGGACAGAGCAAATTCAGCCTGTTCCTGGATGTAATGGGAATGGAGCTGAATGACTTACCCATTGCACATGGAAGCAGGGATAGATGAACCCCCTGGTTCATTTATAAAGCAGCCCCATCAGAGGTCACCATATTCTTATACTGGCCATAAAAGACTGAAGATTAGACCTATGGACAAACCAGAGTCCCTCTGTCCAGCAAAGGAAGCCTGGATCAGCACTGACTTAACTCCACTGACTTTAACCCCAGCACAACACCCCAAGCCTTCTGTGGCTGTCCTGGCTACGTGGCTATCAGAGGAGATATACTTTATCCTGGGGGTAATGGGCTCAGCTCAGAGATCTGGCCCCAGTGGCACATGGTACAGATACAGCAAAGCAGGAGAACTTAGTCAATGAGAAGGCAAACATGCCCTGCCTCGCTCATGGAGTACAAGCAGCGTGTTGCTACCTGCCCTGCCAGCACGGAGGAGGGGGGGTGCCCTAGGCCAACACAGGATGATTTTATGATGATCAGGTAAGAGGCCATCTGGAGCAGGAAGAAGCCTTGCCCCACTTACTCCACTGCAGAGAGTAACGGGATGGCGCACAGTCAGTACCCACTTGACACTAGGCAGAGGTGGTCTGAGTTTACATCTTGGCTTCACCACTCAGTAGGTATGTGCTTCAGACTGAGACCTCTAACACTCAGTTTTTTCAGCTGCTGCTGCTGCTAAGTCACTTCAGTCGTGTCCGACTCTGTGTGACCCGATAGACAGCAGCCCACCAGGCTCCCATCTCTGGGATTCTAGAAAGGAGAAAAGTAAGAGTACTCTCCTCAAGTGACTTTTAGAGAAGATGAGAACAATGTAACTGTCTAACTGGTGGCTGCTTTATTCTTACCATCACTGTTGCGGTGGTGGTTGATGTAACAGGGTTGAGAACGGACAGTGAGTGACAGCATTCTAAGCTGTACTGGTTTTGACCCCACAGATTCATTGGTCATATACATGAGGCAGTTCCCCAGCTTGCTTCTGGACAAAAAGCATCATCATCCCCAGTGATCAGCAAAAATGACCCATGGTCTCTGGATACCTGGACACAGCTATGAACCTGTAGATTGGAGGGGACAGAGCTAGGGTGGCGGCAGCGGGGGTGGCGAGGGAATGACAATTTGACACTGGCAAGCTGACACAAACGGCCCTTCCAAGACACTGAAACCTCGCAAGACACCTGCAGAACCACTGAAATAGCATGGAGAGGAACATCGGGGAGCAATCTAGGAAGAACAGGAAACCAACACTGCATGTTACAAGGAGCTGGATCCTGGAGTCTCCTTCAGAGTGTATTTCCAATCTGTCGTTTCCTCTCAATTTGCAGAGCACAGATGTTGAAGAGAAAACCTTAAAACATTTGGGTTATTGAACACTCCGGGTGACTGCTGAACCAGATTTTAAGAGGGCGAAGGCAGCCAGAAAATTACAGCTACAAGGTGAAAAATCAAGAGCTGAAACAAACTCAGTTCACTACACAAAGTTGAACTTGATGATCAAGTGACAAGCAAATGACTCTGGTTCCCTAATCCCCCTGGGATTTGCCTTAATTACCCCTGAATCCCCGAGATGTTCAGTGTAACTGATTTGCTTACAATTAAGTGGCATTAAAAGACTGAGGGTCTCCACGCCCAGCAGTCAGGTGTCAGGGGGAGCATGATCCACTGAGTGATCGACAGACAAAGATGGACATCTTTAGAGATCAGTATCACAAGGCAAAGTCCCAACAGTGCTGTGAGACAGTGGAACACTTTTGTCTTCTGGGCTACTGCACTGAAGTCCTGGGTGAATAAATGAAGGAGCACTATGAACGAATAGGCTGTAATTATGTGGCAGGAAGAATTCTACCACCCTAGCTAACATTCACTGATCCTTATCAACGACAGGTGCCACAGGGAGGGCTCTTTGGTTTTGTTCTCATGTGGTAAGTGATTTTATTCTCCCCACTTTACAACAGAGAAGAATGAGGGATGCAAAGGAGTTAACTGATTTGTCTAAAGTTCCATGAACTTAGGAGAGAGCATGACCTAGGGTTGGGACCCGGAGCTACCTCGATCTTACTGCTGTTTTTCTTAACCAGCATGCACATAACCTTGGACAACCTCTTCAGAGCTGGTATAGATGAATGAGTTCTGCTGAACATGTAAGGCACCTCTGAGGTTCATTCCAGGTAATATTCTTACTGAACTCTCTTCTAGTGAAAGTGGAAAACAGTTGAACTGAAGGTTCACTATATATACAAATCTGACCTTTCTTTTAAATGTTTAAATGACATGTTCAGAACTTAATGATGACCCCTCCCATCCCAGGGCAGGGGGGACTCCCCCCAAGGCTTGAAAAGAGCAAGCAGGAGCAGAGGCCTATCTTGGGGCCCCACAGTCGTGTTGTCCAAGGTAACAGGCTTTCTGGAGCCCCACAATGGGAAACTGGGATGCGCTGCCTTACACAGCAGATTGGCAGAGAAGACACAGGGAACGTGGAGACATCCTTCACCCACTACACATCCTTGCCCTGGAGACACCTGTCACTCCAGAGGTGAGCCCTGATAAGCCTAAATACACACTCTGTTACAGCAATAAAATTCCCACTACGTTTTTTTTCCCCCTTCCTATTATTTTGAGAATGTTCAAACATACAAAACTGGAAGAACTTTCAGAGTGGACACCTACATGCCCACCACCTCAAAGCTCTCCGTGACATCACCACGGCAGATGCACAGGTGAGGCAGGAGAGGGGAGAAGAAAGGTGGAGCCACAGCAGCAGGTCACCCTCAACTCATCATCAGACATGTCCACCCCGTGTCTGAACCTGAGCACCGGCAACCTGACGGGACTGGCTTCCATAGAGAACTTCAGGCAACCATATCGTCTCATCACCTTCAATGCAGAGAAGGCCAGTAGGTCTTCTACTTTATACCCACAGGTTTACTTTCACTGCTAGAACCGAAGAGGAGTTTAGGGGTCACCCAGTGAAACCTAATCTTTTATTTGACACTTGAGGCAAATGAGATTTCAACAGGGTAAATGCCATATAGGATCACATATGGATCACATAATCAGGGGGAATTAAAACACTCCAATAAGATACCTGGAGTATTTCCTAAAATACAAATTGGCCTGATGGCAGATAAAAACTAAGCCAACAGGAGGGAAATGCTTTGCAACAGGTTTTAACGAGCAAAATGCAACTGTACTCTTTCAAAAGTCTGTGAGGGAATTCCTTGGTGGTACAGTGGGGAGGACTTGGCACTTTCATTGCCATGGGCCCAGGTTCAATTCCTGGTTGGAGAACTAGAATTCTGGAAGCAGCACAGTGGCCAAAAGTCAGTGAATGAATGAATAAACCAACAAACAAATAAGAGTCTGGGGAACACTCACATTATTACCAATGATCTTTTAATACTAATTAGAGTTCCTTAGCTAAAGTTCAAGACAGACCGTTCTTCTAGGTGACAATGTAAAAAAGTTTTCACGACAATATTATATGATAATACAAAGTATAAAACCCCCATCAGCCTCTGCTTACATCTTATCTTAATTCTGCCCCTAGAAGATTCTTTCAATCTAATCTGACAATACATAATAGATCTGAGCCTCCCAGGTGGCTCAGTGGTAAAGAATCCAACCTGTCAAGGCAGGAGATGCGAGAGATGTGGGTTCGATCCCTGGATAGGGAAGATCCCCTGCAGGAGAAAACTGCGACCCACTCCAGTATTCTTGCCTGGAAAATTCCATGGACAGAGGAACCTGGCAGGCTACAATCCATGGGGTCACAGAGAGTCAGACATGACTGTACATGCGGACAATGGATGTCAAAACCATTAGTGCATTCCAATCATGAGGATACATGGCAGAAACCTAAATAGTGTGATAAAACCCACTGGCGTTGGCATGCACTAACTGCCAGAACTGCCGAGGAGTGCCCCAGTCTCCAGAAGGAACGCCAGGGTGATGGAGTTTCCGGCCACCTCTAATTAACACCAGTCTGTGCCTTTCTTTTAAGTCTGTGCCTTCTTTTAAGGCTTGTGAAAATCACTGCAACTGACCTGGGCTCACCTAGAGATGAAAATTACTTTGCCAATAGCAGAAAACAATACCTTCCGCATAAACAACAACAGAGGCAAGCCTCTTCGTTGGCCCCTGCATCGTTTTCTTTTATGTGGAGCATTTCTCCAAAGCTTTGAAGACAAAGGACAAGACTCCAAGAAAAGCACCGTGGCGAGAAAGTCAAAGGCAGACAGCATCTTCTGCCCTCAAGGACTGACTCCTACACTGGTATCTTTGATCAGCATCTTCACAGGGTTTTGTTTGTGGGCCCCCAGTTTGACAAAAGCTTTGAAGAGCGATGTCTGTGCCAATTTGGGGGGCTAAATAAAAGCTGCTCAGTGGAAACTCTGGAGAATGACAATTATAGCAGACAATCTGTATTTGACACCTTATGTCACCAAAACTATCATAATAAAAGCTGGTTTTCTAAAGGACCATTTTAAAATAGCAGTTCATATTTTCTTCAGTTGGCAATAAGAAGAAACCACTTATTGATATACAGCAATTGGGGTGACTCATTACAAAGTCAGACTGAAGTAGAAAAAGCCAATACCAAACAAAAGGTGATTTATTGTCTGATTCTATTCACATAACATTTTGAAAATGTTCAAAACTTTGGAAATGGAGCTGTATTAGAGGTAGATAGGGATTGGAGACTAGGAAGAAGGTAGGTGTGGGTATAAAAGGGCAACACCAGGGATCCTTGTGGGGTTGCAACTGTTGACTGTGGTGGTGTACACAGAAACCTACAAAGGTGATAAAATCATGTAGGATTTTAATATGCACACACGTTAATGCACATTGTGCACACTCATGCATGCACACACACACACAAATGAATACAAGAAAATCTTAGCACTAAATGTGACAGGTGGATTGTTATCAATGTCAATGTCCTAGGTGTACAATTACACATTAATTCTGCAAAATGTCACCAATGCAAGAAACTGGAAAGACAACTATACATGAAGTATCAGTTACCTCAAAATTTTTTATTTAAAAACATCAGCTGTACCTCTATATCCTAGAAGGGAAAAAAAAAAGCCTTTCCCCTACCCTTTGCTAAAGGCAAAGAAGGAATCATCTAAGAGTCTATGGCAGCAGAAAAGGACAAGAGCAACCGTCAGCAAAATAAAATATGACTGAGGGACATGTTAAAGAAAAGGATTTCCTTCTCAGTCTAGCACTGATATCAACTCATTATGAGTTGACATCACTCATATCAACGATTTCAATTTTGCATCCTTACC
>SJYQ01104291.1:0-19381 GCA_006410935.1 Redunca redunca
AGGGGTGGACGGGGGTGGGGTCGGGGAAGGGGAGGCTCAAGAGGCAGGAAATAGATACAGTGCTGGTTTGGGCTCTTGCATGGCAGAAACCAACACAACATTGTTAAGCAATTATTCTCCAATTAAAAACGACAACAAAAGTTTATAAAAAATAAATAAGGAGCCTTTACAGAGGACCCACTGAGTCCATGGCTCTCAGCACAGGGCTCTGCACATTCTTGTCATTCAGCTCAAGCTTTTACTGACTCCTGACCCAAACACACCATTCTATCGTGTAACAGGCAACTGTGGACCCTCCCAGGGGTGGATCCGTGGGGCAGGTGTAGCGCAAGTGGCTGCATCTGGCCATGAGCCAAGGACAACACCATCAGGACTGACCATCTAACTCTCGCCCAGCACATTTACAGAACACCGGCTGGGCATCATGCACCAGGACAGGGCTGGGAAAAGGTCCCTGGCCTCACAAGACATAGCATCTTCTGGGGAAACAGTCAAGAAACAAGTCATAACCAATGTGCTAAGGGTCAAAGACTGCAAACAACAGGCAACAATGGGGTCACAGAAAGGAAGAATCCGGTTGACGCCTATTTATAAGCTGCTCTCAAGTGAAGGTTTCCTTGGGAGAAAGGCTATATTTTTCTCTCCTAGTTTAGAAACTGGCCTTTTGATTAATTCATAAAGTAGTCCTTGTGAATTAACTGACTAGAAGTCAATCCACTCTCATTTCCTTGCCATGTATAATTTTTTGAGCCTAGTAAGCCAAGGGCCAGATCCCTGGGAAACACCACGGATCCCTAGTCTTGAGTAGGTGCTAATCAATTTTCCCTATCTTGTTTTGAGTTTATACCCCCTTTTATTTAAACTTCAGAACCCTTTTATCATTCTTCCCCAAGATGATCTCACGGACAAGATACAAGTGATCCTCCCCACCAGATGACAATAGTCTCAAGGCCAAATCATTTCATTCAGGCTGGCTACCAGGTCCTGACTGCACCAGGCATTGCCACTTGCACCTTCACCATCTGTCCTCGGAATCCTAGACAGCGCCAGCTCTGGGGCAGGAGCTGGTGAATGACATGGATGCACGGCCTTGTCATCATGGGGCCCAGAGACAAAGCAAGCGGGCACTTGCCACTCAGCATAATGAAAGTCCGCAATAATGAAGTATGGGGGGATGAGGAGGAGATGGAGGAAAGACCTCTTAGAAGAAGCATCTAAAGTTGTGACCTCAGGGATGTTCCTGGCGGTCCAGTGGTTAAGATGCCGTGCTTCCACTGCAGTGGGCACAGGTTCGATCCCTGGTCAGGGAACTAAGATCCTGCATAAAAAGAAAAAAAAGATGTGACTTCAAGGATAATCAGGAATTAGGCAGGGGTAGGCTGGGTGGGGCAGGGAGGGTGGGTACACTGCAGGAAGAACAGAGTCAAGACCTGGAGATGAAAGGAGGGGAAAGAAACTAGGAGAGGAGGCTGAAGAGCAGAGCGGGGGCCAATTGTGGAGGATCCTGCAAGCTGCGAGAGGCTGGACTTTATCCTGAGGGCTGCGGGACATCCTGAATGGGTCTTTAAGGGGGATGGGAGGGCGCAGTGACATCCTGAGGTCTGAACTGTACAAAGAGCACTCAATAAGTGCTTGTCAACTGAGTGAACTTGTATACAAAATATTCAACTGTTAAGTCTTGATCTGTGTGTTGACAAACTGGTTCTCACAGGTTATCTCAAAGCTCTTTACCATCTGCAAGACAAAGCTGACAAAGCAGAGAGGAAACTGAGAAAGCAGAAGCCACTCAGAATGGACTCGCAGTCTGGGGTGCCGGCAATGTTGCGAGCAGCCCAGGGATCCTGCCCGCCACCTTCTACTGGCTCATGAGCTCCTCTGGCCAAGAAGGTGGGGGGCTGCTTCTCAGGGGGCAGAAATGCAGCCAATTGTCTCTGGGTCTCCATGAACCGGCTGTGGAGGACACTGGGAACTTTGAAAGACAAACCTGGTTCCTTTCTGAACACTCTACCCCTAAACTCTCTTTGCCTTTTAATACTCAAGATCCAAAAGCAAGCACTGCAGGGCAACTGTGAAGGACTTGGGAGAAAAGAATGCAAGATCTGGGAGACCTCAAGCCAAACAAGCAGGACAAGGGAAGGACAGAGTGAGGAAACCTCTCTTTCAGGGCCCAGGGCAACCAAGTCCAAGTCCATGTTCTCCCTTTCTTTGGTAGAGTTACTTTCTAAACTAATCTGTGGCCAGATTCCAACCCACTAAGGTCAGGCAAAGAAAAAGGATTCCTCATCCTTCCATTAGTGTGGGAAAAGGGGTGACTTTTAAAAAGGAGAATGACACAGTCTGAAAAAGGGGATGAGAAGTTGATTTGGGCACACAAGAGAACTGTTATACAGCTGAAAACACTGACTGTTTAGAAGCCTTTCAATGGTGAACTTAGGATGACTGTATACTTGAAATTAGGAGGATGATTTTTAAAGAATTCTGGGTCTCTTGAAAGTGTTAGTTGCTCAGTTGTGCCCGAGTCCTCTGCGACCCCATGGACTGGGGCCTGCCAAGCTTCTCTGTCTGTGGAATTCTCCAGGCAAGAAGACGGGAGTGTGTAGCCATTCCCTTCTCCAGGGGATCTTTCCAACCCAGGGATCACACCCAGGTCTCCTGCATCACAGCCAGATTCATTACTGTCTGAGCCATGAGGGAAGCCCCTAGGTCTCTTGAGTGGAAAACAATCTAATTCTAACTCTCCCCCAAGTCAGGCAGTGTGGCAAACACAGGACATTTGATATGCTTGAGATTCAAAATTACTAGTCCTCATTTAACTGGAAAAAATGAAAGCAAGAAGCTATAACCGACACCACCCAAAGGACACTCAGAAGCAGAACTAGGGGGACACCTCAGCCACGTGGACCACCTGCTGCCCGTGATGCAGTACTTTCTATAGGCTAACTCAGACACAGAGGAGGAATCCTTTATTTGGACTTGACTGACCTGAAAGGCAGCCTGGCCAGATACTCGCAGTGATCCCTCTTACAAAATGTCCCACACTCCACACTGCCACAGGCACAGGGCGAGGAAACAAAACTGAGCCGGGACTTCCCTGGCGGTCCAGTGGCTAGGATCACACTCCCCATGTGTAGGGGGCCGTGTTAAGTCCCTGGTTGGGGAGCTGGATCCCATATCCCATCACGAAGGTCAGAGATCATGCAGGCCTCAGCTAAGACCCAATGCAGCCAAATAAATAGTAAAAAAACACAACCCCAAACTGAGCCTCATTCCCCCTTTCCGAGATCATCCAGGTCCTGGTGAGGAGTACTGTGGCTTTTTCATAAGCTTTCTGAGAATAAAACTGGACCACCCTCTCATTAACGGGTGGAGAAACTTTGGCAAACAACAAAGAGCAAATGAGCTGAAGCAAAAGAGAAGCAAACTCCATTATCCTAACCTGCCTCTTGACCAGGTGCCATGTCTATGAAGAATGCAGTGAAGTCACCCGTTCGCAAATTCTTAATGAAAAATCAAAGCAAACCAAAACTCCATCTGAACACAGCAAAGATGGAGGCTTCCCTGTCAGTCCAGTGGCTAAGACTCCACGCTCCCAGGGCAGGGTCCCAGGTTTGATCCTTGGTTAGGGAATTAAGATCCCACATGAAGCAACTTAGGAGAGTTCAAATGCCCCAGCTAAAGATCCCACGTGCCGCAACTAAGACCCAGTCCAGTCAAATAAACAAACAGATAAATAATGAATATTAAAAAAACCAAAAACCCAGTAAAGATGCATGTCAGCTCCCTCTGAATGTCTCTCTGTGTAATCCACTCAGAGGTGGCGCATGTAGCTCTTAACTCTTCCTGGGGGAGTGTTCACTGGGACCCGTTACTAGAAACGCCCGAGTAACAGCATTTATCGTTCAATCGCTCAGTTGTGTCTGACTCTTTGTGACCCCACAGACTGTAGCATGCCAGGCGTCCCTGTCCTTCACTATCTCCCAGAGTTTGCTCAGATTCATGTCCATGTGACCCAAAGCCTTGCTGGAGGGCTTAGCCAGTGGCCTGGAACCTGGATGGCCTGGGCAGCCTGACAGACCCAGTGGATGGGTCAGGGCAGGGTTCTAGTCAATAGACTTCAATACAACAGTGCCTGCTGCCCGTTCACCACCCATAACGACCTGGGCACTGCTTTGCTCTCCACCCCATGGGGCACATCTCAGCCTGTTTCTGGACTGTGACTAAGCTGCCCGCAAACCATGTGCTCCAGAGCAGAGCTTCTCAAACTTTCAAAATGGATGCAAACCCCCTGCAGGTTCTGATTCTGCAGCCCTAGGGCTTGAGCGTCTGCGTGTCTACCAGCTGTTCAGCAATGCCTGCCCACCCTGCTGTTTGAGGGGCACACTCTAGAGTAGACGACTCTCCTTGGGCACAGATGCCCCCTCCCCTCACCAGCCTTCCACTGTGCCCTCGGCCCTCTTCCACACCACACACAGTCAGCTCTTACCGTGTCTTAACATGGACAGCCTGAAGGTCACCTACATTTGTGGTTCACACATACTTTTTTTTTAACATACCTACTTTCCCAGTCACACAGATAATAGAAATTGGGCTACCGATGGGTCCAGAATCATGATGCAACCACTACAGAAACTTCCTGGCAATAACACCCTCTGCAGTCACCATGGAGGCGAGCTGTGGCTGGGTGTCAGCAGGCATCTCTAACCTGCTACGACCAGTCCCTTCTGGAATGCACTTATTTTCTGCCCGTCCCACCCTTCTGAGAGTTCATCATAGCTTTTTGAAGAGGTGCCAACCAAACATGTATATGGTAGTCCAGGTGTTAAACCATAACCGTTAATCAAAATGTCAAGTCATTTTGCATTCAGTCAGCACAGCACGCTGTCTGAAAGCCAAGGGGAAGAGGTGGGGGACTGGCCCATTCCGGATTAAACACTTGCCCAGATATACAAGACAGTCTCTCTATAAAATCTGTGTGAAACAATACACACATGGCACACGTCCCCACTCATCACGTGCCAAGGCACCGTCTTTCTTTGCAGATTTATACTGGATGATGATGGACTAAAAGGACCATTGTTTATTCTCCATATGGGCTACTGTGAAATGATAAAGTCCCTGAACAACAGTCTTTTCTGAACCGCATTATAAAGACTACCCTTTAAAAATGGCCACCAAGGAACAACAGGACTCTCTTGTCCTCCCCCACAAATCCCGCGTGGAACCCTTGGCACAGCTCAGGTGCTCCCGTGCCCTATCCTCAGGAAGAAGGCACATACATACCCAGTTTGGGGACGGGCTGCGTGTCCCAGAACTGGTAGCTTCGCTTGCTAGCCTCCTCCATGGTTTTTGCAGGTCCCTGACCCACTGAAAAAAGTTCAATAGCCTTCTGTATTTCCTGGATCCTCTCTGCTGGCAAAGAGTTCATCTGAACAAGACAAAGTTGGGGAGAGAAAAGGCTCATTATGTTAATAAGCATTTTTTATTCAGTCAAGTTTAGGAGTTAAGGGAGTACAACTCAAAGAAGGGGTGTAGCTTCTCAGAGGTCAACTGCTGTAGGATAACTGGAGAGAGTGACTGATGATGAGCCGTGTGGTAGGTGGGTGCTTCCCACAGGTTCTCCTCTTAGTCTTATTATGTTTGATGGCAAAACCTGGCTTAGTGTAAAATTTCAAACAATGCGGCAATGTAAATATACACAGAAGGTGAACTCAACAGTCCTGTCCCTCAAATATAACCCTTGTCATCAACAGCCTGAAATTTGGGAGGTAGGTGGGAAAAGGCAAATATAATCTCAGACTTTTCTGCATACAAGTTCCAAACACACACACGATTTTCAAAAACTCTAACTGAATGGCAGAGTATTATTTTACTGACTGTTCTTCTTTAAATATTGTATCTCACAGGCCATTCCAGGGGGTCACGTGGACCTGCCCATTCAACAACTGATTCCCCTGTGAGCACAGACCACAAGATATCTGGCCAACCTCCTACCACTGGGCATTTGGTGATCTTGGTCTTCAGTTTTACAGACAGTGCTATAATGAACTTTCTTTTGCAACTGTTTTTTGCTCACTGAATAGGTCCTTCTGCAGGATAAGGTTTAAGAAAGGAAGATTGCTGGGTCAAAGGGGATGCACATTTGAGATTACATATATTATTAACTTACTCTTTAAGAAGAGAGTAGCAATTAAGAAAACAATGAACAGTGTATGAGAGTATGTTTCTCAAGACTTTCATCATTAGATTTACCAAATCTTAAACTCTGCCAATCTGGGGGGGGGGGNGGGGGGCAGGCAGCGTGGAATAGTTGCTTTAATTTTCATTTTAAGTTGAACCATCTTTTCATATAAAAACCTTTTCTTTTGAATGGCCTGCTTATTTCATTATTTTAAACTGACTGACTTACGTAGTGCAAATAACTGCCCACTTTGTTATCTTTTGACTTTTTCAGAGAAGTTTGATAGTTGTCACTTTTCCTTTTATGGCTTCTGGATCTTATGTCCAGTTTCAGATTCTACAAATACCTTGCAGTTCAGTTCACTCAGTCGTGTCCAACTCTTTGCGACCCCAAGTTCCTCTAATACTTTACTACTTCTTTTTTTCATTTAAATTGTAAAGGAAAGGGAGACTACAAACCAATATATTTATATTTCTCATTTCTGGGAGGCAGAACTCTTAAGTGATTTTCATTTTGTTCCTGTTGCTAGGTTTTTCCTACACTCCTTATAATGTATAGCATCATTACAAAAACAGAAGGGCTATGCAAATGGTCTTTTGCTGTGATTTTCTAATTTGAAGTGAACCATTTTGATAAAGGTTTGAGTTCAACCCCCCACTGGAGTCATCTAAACACCCACCCCCAGAGAAAGAAACAAATAAGAATCCCTGAAGCAGAAGTAGGGCTTGGGCTTGCATTCCTGACTGAAAGACGTAGGTAAACCACTTCCTCACATCTTTAAAATGGGAAGACTCCCACCTACCTTGTAGAGAAGTTGAAGGCACCTCGTTAATTTAAACCATGTGCCTGGCAAGAACCTAGCTAGCCAACACGACTGTCAACAGTGGTGACTTTATTTTTTCATAGTGGGTTTGGTATTGAAAATGTTAAAAAAAAAACTGCTTGAAGCTGTATCTCAATAAGGTAGAAGATTTGAGGTGGAGTATAACTTTTGAGGGATAAAGCAAAGGGTGGGTATACTGATGAGACTAGATTTTTTGTGAGGCCTGTAAACAGGTAATACTAAAAGAGGAATTATGGATCTGTCTTGAGCTTCCTCCAGGGCCTGCTTTGAAGAGGAGAGCACTTATCTGAAATAAAAGGTTTTTTGTTTTTTTTTTTAAGAAACGTTAATCTTTATTTCTTCATTTAATGTCTTAAGACCAGACTGTGTGTGGCATATGGGACCTTAGTTCCTGACCAGGGATCAAACCCATGCCTCCTGCGCTAGGAGCTCAGAGTCTTAGCCACTGGACTGCCAGGGAAGCCTAAAAAGGTTCCCTCTTCTTACTGTTGTTATATTTACGAAACAGAACAATCCTTACCCACACTTCTGTGCTTCGTGTCCGCGTGTCAGTCTTAGACGTGAGCTTTAGGCCAGTGGTGCTCACCTATGGAGCTCAGAAACGGGCTCTGCGGGGCCTCAGTTCTCAGTGCCGTGGCTATGGCATCGAGAGAATGCTTGAGAGACATGAAGGCCTGCCTTAGTGGTGGGGACCGAAGAAAGAAAAGGCCAAGGACCACTACTCCAGGCCACAGCGGGGCTGCCGTAAGGGAATTCCTCCCCAGCGCCCAGCGCAGCACCACAGGCTGTCATGCACCTGTAAACTCTGAGGGGCACTGTGCTTGGGGGCCGATGTCTAACCTGCTGTGCCCTTCAAGGTAGAACAGCAGTTTCATCACCTAGGTCTAGGGCAGCAGGGGGAGCCTAGCCCTCCATCCTGAAGTAATACCAGTGGAGACGGGCAATCTATCACATTGTTCCCATGCATTTATCCCAACGCGCTCTCTTCTGAAAAAGCAACTCTCAGGTCCAAGAAAACAGAGCCTCCTTGTTACCTTCACAGGCTGATCCTGGGCTGAATCTGTCTCGCTGCCTTTCTCTTTCTTCTTTTTTTGTTTCTTTTTCTTCTTTTTGGCTCCAGTGTCATTGGCTGGACTCAAACCACTGTAAGACAAAGTAAATACTGATGCAGGCTTTTAAAAAAATCATCTGTTTTGAGCTGCACTGACAAAGAGCTTTCTGTGGAACCAGACCTTTCTTAATCAAGCCTGTGGGCTTCAGAAGCAGACCAGAGAATCCAGGCCCCAGAAGGGGCATTTGGAGAATGCCAGCGGACACAGCTCTCCTCTCCACTCCGACCAGGGAGGGAGCCATGTGCAAGGAACAGCCTATTTGTTTGAAAGGACCTCTTCTGTTCTTGCTTCTATTTTATGTGGTTTATTTTCTTTATTTTTTTGGCTGCACCGATTGGCTTGAAGGACCCTAGCTCCATGACCAAGAATGGAACCTGGGCCCTCAGCAGCAAAACAGTGTAGTCCTAACCCCTGGACCACCAGGGAATTCCAATGGTTCACTTCCTTGTGATTGCCAGGTTGCTCACCATCAAAGGTAAATGTAATTGTTAACAGGGCATTCATGTTACCAATTGTTCCTTTGAGTCCAGAATTTAAAGGGATGACAGCCCAAAGTGATCTTTTGGAAACTCTTCCTCATTTCCACTTCCCCCATCCTGCTGCACTGGGTACTCTGAGCTGCCCCAGCTGAACCTAAGACCAAGGCGGCTCTGGAAGGGAGGAAGGAGCAAGGGAAAGGGCAGCTTAATGTTGCTGTGATCTGTGTCCAAAATAGTCAAGCGATCATGAGAAATGCCTAAATGAGGCCTCTGGGATAGAGGGCAACTGTCAGCCCACCGGCAAAACCCAGCGCTAGGAATTTTGGGGAAACATCAACAATGAACACCCAGCTAGCCCTGCTCAGAAGAGATTTACAGGCAACATGTGTGTGCGTGTGAACCACAGCAACGGGGATTTCCTCCTGCTGCTTTCCTTCTGCATGACTCACCCAACGAAGGAAGCAAAAACAATTTCTTAGCCACATTTAATCGTTTTCTACAGGCTTTTAAAAAACATTCTCTGCATCACTTCTCAACATTTCTACTGAGACACAAATCACATATTACACTGTGTTTTGCTAACATTTTTTTTCCATTTATTTGCTCCCAAATGCTTTCTCACAATTCTTGTTGAGTTTCGGATATTAGTTTTGATTCTGGGTTTCCTTCATTTTATTGATGAATTTTAAGGTTCACTTTGAAGCCTGCTTTCCTAACCACCGTCAAAGTTAAGTTCCTGCCATGTTTTCGGTGATTTGGGTATTGTCAGACTGGTAGTAATGCCGGACTCTCACGCAGCCACTCTCTCTGGAAATGTTCCATTAAATAAGTCAAAATAAAGGGCTTCTCTGGTGGCTCAGTGGTAATGAGTCCACCTGCCAATGCTAGAGAGACAGACTCAATCCCTGGTCCAGGAAGATCCCACATGCCTCGGAGCAACTAAGCCCGTGCAACACAATTACTGAGCCTGTGCTCTGGAGTCCCAAGAGCCACAACTCTTGAGCCCGCCTGCTGCAAACACTGAAGTCCCGGTACTCTAGAGCCCGTCCGCTGCAACAAGAGAAGTCACTGCAATGAGAAGCCGGCACACCGTGACTATAGAGCAAGCCCCCGCTTGCCAGAGAAAAGTCCGAACAGCAACGAAGACCCAACACAGACAAAAAAAAAAAAATTTTTTTTAAAGAAAGTCAAAATTAGGAGTCCAATCAAAGGGTACCATAAACCCTAATCTGCAGATCAGCTAAGTGCAGGGTATTGTTTTCCCTGTATAGGCTAGATAATCAATTTTCAAAGAATTAAAATAGTATAAAATACATTTTACATACCATGGTGGTAAGTACTATTTAGCTTTATTTTATAATTCAGAAAGGCTTCATGATCTTAAAGTGCCTGGAAGTTATTATGAATATTAACTCTCATCTCCTAGTACGTGGTATAGGGAGCAAGCAACGTGCTGCCATTTCCTGGTGCAGAATGTCTTCAGATTTCTGTCTTCCTCAGTGTTCTTGCCTGGAGAATCCCAGGGACGGGGGAGCCTGGTGGGCTGCTATCTATGGGGTCGCACAGAGTCGGACACGATTGAAGTGACTTAGCAGCAGCAGCAGCAGCAGCCCCCAGCCTTTCCTGGATCTCCTTGACTCACAACTACTCTGCCTTATCCTAAACTCTGCACGGCAGTGGGACCTGCCAATGTGAAAATGGCTTTCAATGAGTCCCTCCCATGCTTGAAAGTCTACGGTGACAGTGGCTTCTTACTCTAGAAGGTATCCAGCCCAGCTTTCCCCTTGGCCCCTCACATTCAGTCCCCATCTAGCTCATCCACCCTCATCACTCCTGCTCTGGAATAAGTGTGCCTGCACCCGTGGGGCCAGGCCTCTCACCAGGCTCCTGGTGCAGAAAGACTGAAGTCAGAGAGATCACGTCAAGGCTGGAGACTGCTTTACTCCCAGCATAAGGTCATGAAGTGCAGATGCAAATGCACTTCCTAGATATCGTATCAGTGGGACCCAGAAGGCACAACACAGAAGGAAAAGCGATAACACTGAGAGGGAGTAAGGCAAACTCCCTAAAACTAGAGGCTCAGCAAAACCCCCCAGGCCATGGCAAAGAACAGGAATTCTGAAGCCATTTACAAACTGAAGATAAAAGTTTTCCTCTTATTATCTCAATTTTTATATCTTGCACAGGCCTGTTTGCAGTCTATGACAACTCTACCGTGGTTTTCTGATTCCAGAGACATTCTCACTTCAGTCTCAGGATTAAAAGGTTTAAAAGCTGGTTGACAGCAGGAGGCAAAGCAGGGTCCCATTGCTGATACAGTTTCTAAGTCCTCACTCATTTCAGCTTATGGAATGAATTCTCTGGGCCCTGTAAGTGAATTACCATAAGAATTGTTTTTTATGGAAAAAAAAAAGCATCAGAAAGGTTAAGTGAAGAACTCGGAGAAGGCAATGGCACCCCACTCCAGTACTCTTGCCTGGAAAATTCCATAGACGGAGGGAGCCTGGTAGGCTGCAGTCCATGGGGTCGCACAGTGTCGGACACAACTGAGCGACTTCACTTTCACTTTTCACTTTCATGCATTGGAGAAGGAAATGGCAACCCACTCCAGTGTTCTTGCCTGGAGAATCCCAGGGACGGGGGAGCCTGGTGGGCTGCCGTCAATGGGGTCGCACAGAGTCGGACACGACTGACGCGGCTTAGCAGCAGCAGCAGCAGCATATTAACCAGCTGGGCACTTACTAAACACAATTTCAGATAAGGAAAATAGAAGAAATTACTTCCTCCAACTGTAGACATCTTTTCACGTGGGCGAAATCCCTAAAAAGTTCCCTTCCTGCCTTTGTTCTTGCTGTTCAGTGGAAGTAGCCATCTCTTCAGAGACCCCATTTCTGGGGAAGGACCTTGGGCTGAACTCTCGTTCTGTTTTATACATTACTAATACAAGTGCCTGGCAAACGCCAAGATCTAAACTAAAACCAGAGAGCTAATTTCATTTTCCTTGTATTGGCTTGAATCTGCACACGCAGTTACTGAGCAACGATCCTGTCTCAACCTGTACATGAAGAACACGGAGAGGAGACACTTGAAGAACAAAGGGAAGTTTAAAAGAAAAGTCAGTCACTGAGCGACCAGGTACTGAGCCACCTTCCTAAGAACATCATGAGCTCATCATGGTCTTTCAGTTAACAAGCCAAATAGGAAGACAAGTGACTCAGAGAAGAGACTTCAAGGAGCCCAGGAGGGTTAGCTTTCTAGGTGATTATAATAACTTTAATTATCCATAAGAAACCAAAACAAGCTCAGAGGCCTTGAGAGTAGGTCTTAGGAAATATTAGGGGTAGCTTCTTAGGAAGCATCTTAGGAAGCCAACACCATTTCACAAAAGGATGGGCTCAATTCAGATTTCGGAAGAACGAAACCAAAGGACCCCGTGGAAGCAAGCTACTGCTGCTGCTGCTGCTAAGTCGCTTCAGTCGTGTCTGACTCTGTGCGACCCCATAGACGGCAGCCCACCAGGCTCCCCCGTCCCTGGGATTCTCCAGGCAGGAACACTGGAGTGGGTTGCTATTTCCTTCTCCAATGCATAAAAGTGAAAGTGAAGTCGCTCAGTCGTGTCTGACTCTAGTGACCCCATGGACTGCAGCCTACCAGGCTCCTCCGCCCATGGAATTTTCCAGGCAAAAATATTGGAGTGGGGTGCCATGGTCCTCCTCAAAAGAATTTGGCTTCATTTTTAAAGGGACCTGGAGTCCATCCCCACTGGGTGGGTATCCCTGGGTATGCTGGGACTCTGCAAATGAAAACAAAAACTCTCTCAGAGATCTTATTAAACCTGTCAGTCACCCTAACATACTTCAAAGGGATGGGCCAGCGCCTTGGAATATGGCAAATCAAAGTCTACCTTTGGTTCATTTGGTTGCAAAATAATAAGCAGAGAATTAGTGAAACTTGCCAGCTTTTTTTTTTTGGAGAAGGGGCTGTTTGCCTGCAATGGAAAAGGAGATGGGAATTCACATAAAAATTTTGGAATGTACATTCTAAAGTAAAGCTGATCAATTCAAGTCGTTAACAACCAACCTAGCAAGTATGGGATGAATGAACAGAATGACAAAACCAGGAATAAGGAAGAAAAGCGATCATGAAATGTCATTTTTAAAGGAAGGTCAAAATATTCTAAGTTCAAACAAGTAAGAAATCCTATGGATGCTCTGGAAGAAAGTCAGGGCTGGGGGAGGAGATGGAAAAGGAAACTCAGTACTTATTTCTAGAAGCAGAACACAGAATCAGAGTGTGAGCGTGGTGGGAGGCAAGGGCAAACTGACAGGAGCAGCAGGGAAGCTCTGAACAGCAGGAGCAGGGTGGGTCCGGGACTTGGGCCTCCTCTTGATCCTGCCAATGTCACTCAAAGGTGCGGGGCTGTGGGACAGAAAGCAGTTAGCAAGTAAGCTAAACCATTGGGGCTGGAAGGAGCTCTCAGGGCCATCTGGCTTAACCCGTTGTTTACAGAAGAGGAAACCAAGGCCCAGGGACGTGAGGCATCAATGAACTGATTGGAACCCAGGGACTAGTCACCAACCTAAGGACCTGGCCTCCTCTACTCCCAAACACTAACGTCTCATTCCCTGTAAGAATTTCTCTGAGAACCTTCAAAAGCCCTAAAACAAATTTGTGTGACAGATGAGCAGATACTAAAGGCAAGAAGGTGAGCCAGCCGCGCTTTATCCAGGAAGCCTCCTCTGACTACTCCAGCTCGCATGCTCCTTAAGGCCTGTCTCTTAATGTTATGATCTCCTGCACAATTTAATACTTTACATATAATAATGGGTTGCTGCCTGGCTTCCCAATGAGATAAAATTTGTCCTGAGTCTAGGGACCCCATCTTACACAGCTGTTTCTCACAGCATCCCTAGTTATGCTGAGCACACAACTGAGAGCTCACCAAATACATGCTTGACTAATGCTTCCCAGGCGCAGCAGACTAAAATAACCCCTGAGAAGCTAGAGCCCAAAAGAGGGGCAACAAAACATCTTCAGCAGTATTTCCAGAGGACAGCTGCGCCAATGTTCTAAGAGGGTGGTAGTGATGCAGGGCTCTTTTAAGCCACTGTTTGAGATTTTAAATGATCAAATTTCTCATCCAATTTTCAACTCTCTTATTGTCTCCTTCCTCCTTAGGACCTGTTCTACTCCTACAAGAGTAAACAAAAAAGCTCCATTTTAACCATTTCCAATGGTTCCAATGTCTGAAACACAGACCATGGGTTTAGGTTTGATTATGAGATCAAAAGGAAAAAAAAGAGTTCAGAAAAGGAAATTTACAACTTTCGGTTACCTGTTTTCTACCTCCTAGAAGTAGAATTAAGCTGGAAATTATTTTTTTAGGCTCAAATTCAAAATTTCCAGAGAAACTTACTAAGTAAATAACTAGCCTCTAACGTCCTTTTGATGCCACTTGTAGACATCAGGAAATTCTTCTGCAAATCAATTTTTTTTCTTTGGCCACACAGCAGCTTGCAGGACCTTAGTTCGCCAACCAGGGATTATACTCAGGGCCACAGCAGTGAAAGCGCTGAGCCCTAACCACTGGACTCCCAGGAAACTCCCCTTCTGCAAATCAATTTACTCCTGAGGTGTGATTCACCAGCAAGCCTACTGGTTGCGTATCCAGAAGACCCAAACCCAGGTGAACACGGTGGTGTTTACTAGGGGCACCGGTGAAACCACGCGGTGTGGCTCAGCACAGCTGCCGATCCTCTGAACGGCTGAGGCTGCAGAATCACTTAATGCCATCCCCCAAACTTTGCAAGCTCCCACCATCAGTCACCCACAAAAAACTGCCTTTGAGTCCTAAGAGATCGTAAAAATAAAAATTCTTTACTACTGCCATCAAGGTGCCCAGGAGGCCTGTGAAAAGATCACCAGGATGGGAAAGGACTACCAAAGATTGTTTTTACTGCCACCCTCTGCCCTCCCCGTGTTAGCCAGAGTTTTGGGGGTGAACCAGCCAATCCTGCCATGAAGGAAAGCTGGTTTTTTTCAGAGGTCACAAGAGCCCTGATACACTAAGTAGTTCAAAATAGGAATGAGATGGAATTGTAAATTCTGTATACTCTGGGTTGGTTTGGTGAGCTAGACTGTAACCTGGTAACTCCAAGGTCAAATCAGATGCAGTTCAGAGACCATTTTCAGTAATTTTCTGAGTAAGGACTCAATGCTGGCAGCAATTTCACACACTGGAATGAACTCTGAAAAAGATACCAGTCTATCAAGGACAATTTAAAGGAGCCAGCCACCTCCATCACCCACTGGTTCCCTAGTTTGGGGAAAGTCCATGGGTTCCTGAACACATTCAAAGACAAAGCACACTGCTGCAGAGGCCGGAGGAAGGAGTCAATGCAAGTAAGGAAAAGAAATCCAGCCAGTTCTGAATGGATCCTCCTGGGTGTCAAAGGGAGAGGTGGACTGGCAAATCCCAAGTCTCATTACAAAAGCTAAATCAGTCTTTATTAGTTAAGTCTACACGAGATAATCCACGTAAAGGGCTTTGGCACAAGGTTCAGCACACAGTCACGTTAGCAATAGAGAACATTTATTGACCACTTAATTATAGTGAAGCCTCCTTAGCTCTCTCTCAAAGACAGCAGCTAAGGGAAAAAATCTGCAGCAAGTACTGACCCTGTTAAAGAATATTACTTTTGTTTTTGCTTTGGTGCTTTTAACAGACAACACCATATTTTATGGGCCTTACATGCAACTGTCACAAGAGTGCCTTGTCCTTGGGGAGCTGAAGAGAGGCTTGTAGGGCAGAGATTTCAGACAAAAGGTTAAAGAGGAAGAACTGAAGCAGCAATCTCCTAAAGTTACTGACTCTGTGGTCCCCAACTTATGGACTCTGCAGGGAAAGGGTTAAGGGCAGACTCAGTAAAGCTGGGACATTTTAGAGTGAGCACATTAGTTAAACAATGTGAAAAATCAGCAAAAGTGCTTTGCCATAAGCAGCAGTCTCCCAGAAATAGGCTCTCATTTACTTTTCATTTCTTCTGCTTTCCAGTCTTTTCTCTTTGAAGCAGCCCTTGATTAGTTTCTTTTTAATTGCCACTTAATTGGGAAATAAAATTAGAACACTTATTTGATATCAGTGATGAGGCTTCTCTTTTCATTTCTGCTTTGATCTAGTTTTGAAGAACCAAAAGCTGAAGGGAGAAATTAAGAAAAAGGAACTAAAAAGATTTCTTCCATCTAAGGACCAGATACAGCTATAAGCCATCAAATAAACGTGGAAAGAGCCACTCATGGAAAAGCTGAAGAATAAAACAGAAGCAAATAAGGATAGCTTTATGGAATTCCATTCAAAAAGACCTTTTTTTTCTCTTAAGTTTCTTCACTAGGAATAATATCGCATCATCAGGAAGTAAGAAAAACTTATAACAACCCATTTTTAACCTGTTCCCATGGAGTAAGAGAACAGAATGGGAAACAGACATCCCTGATCAAAGTGTTCTTGACCAATGACTTCTCAGCATTTCAGTGGTATTAACGACATTGCAAGATAAATTCCAACAGAAACAGCAAAAACAATGTAAAAATTCTCTCCCATTCCCAAACATCCAAATAAACTTTGTTATCTCACAGTGAAAATCTACTGCCAGCTGATAAGGTTTATTCTTCAGCGATAAAGTGAGAGTGAAGACG
Organism: Redunca redunca; assembly: GCA_006410935.1. Taxonomy (NCBI): domain Eukaryota; kingdom Metazoa; phylum Chordata; class Mammalia; order Artiodactyla; family Bovidae; genus Redunca; species Redunca redunca. The sequence continues at coordinate 16,309 of SJYQ01104291.1, forward strand.
CTCAGTCGTGTCCAGCTCTTTGCAACCCCATGGACTGCAGCCTCCCAGGCTCCTCCGTCCATGAGATTTTCCAGGCAAGAGTCCCGGAATGGGTTGCCACTTCCTTCTCTAGGGGATCTTCCCTACTCAGGGATTGAACCCGGGTCTCCTGCATTGCAGGTGGGCGCTTTACCCTCTAAGCCACAAGGGAAGGCCTTCAGCGATAAATCTCTCACTAAAAACAAGCAAGCAAATTAAATCCTATCGCTGAATCATGACCCACAGGGGGATGTAGTATAAAGATTATTTTAGCCTGGCTCTCCACTCAATTAACTGCTCATGGTAACTTATGCCAGGTAACTGGAGGGGTTGGGCTCGGGGGAATGCTACCCTCCTTTCTTTCCTCAGTTGAGTGGATTTTTTTAAAAAACAGAAAAACTGTAGAGATACACACACTCACATGCACACATCTATACTATAGATGTATGCTTGTGAACATGTGTGTGCTTTTATGTATACATGAAACTTATACCTGCCAAATGATTAATTATGGAAGAAAAAAACCTCAGGACTAGAAATATCAAGGACTAAAATACATAAAGAAGGGACATAAGAACCAGCACCAATGCACTTCCTATCATTCCAGTGTATGAATGCAGCTCATTTCATCATTGTAAAGCACTGAGCCCATCCTGAAAGAAAGGCCCAGAGAACAAGGGTTTGTTTTGAACTATCATTAACTTTTATTGCGGTGGAGAAGGCGATGGCACCCCACTCCAGTACTCTTGCCTGGAAAATCCCATGGACGGAGAAGCCTGTTAGACTGTAGTCCGTGGGGTCTCGAAGAGTCGGACACGACTGAGCGAGCTCACTTTCACTTTAACTTTTATTGGGCATATTGTCTGTTAGAACTGTTAGCATCAAAAGGAGATATTTTGATTCTTCTACCACTTTGAATACATTTAAAATAATATTAAGTAAAGACAAGCAACATTTCAAGAAGCCAAAAAACCGTGGAAAACTTCCCTGACAAAACTGGGGCATCCTTGATTTCTGTGGGTATTTCACAGTAACTACAGGAGAAGGCAATGGCACCCACTCCAGTACTTTTGCCTGGAGAATCCCAGGGACAGGGGAGCCTGGTGGGCTGCCATCTATGGGGTCGCACAGTCGGACATGACTGAAGCGACTTAGCAGCAGGAGAATAATAAGGCTTATGAGACTTATTTGGGGAAAATTAAGTGTACATGTGAGAAAAATCTGATATCCTTCTCCTCATCGAGGAGAAAGGAAACTGCACTAACACGGGGCTACAAATTTTTTAACATGTCATTCATTCATCCAGCAAATACTCATGAATACACACTGCTGCTGCTGCTGCTAAGTCGCTTCAGTCGTGCCCGACTCTGTGCGACCCCACAGACGGCAGCACTAACTGCCAGCTATCTCAGACAGGATTCCTGTTCTGAAACTCCTCATGGTCAAGTAAGACAAGGACTGGATACAAATGTTACTTAACTACTGTCATGATAAAAGCTACAAAAAAATACAGTTTGTGATGGGGTAAGAAGGAGGGGGCTAGGGGAGGACAGGGCAGATCTGAAGAAATAGAAGGGGGAAGGCAGCTTCAGATGTTATCTCGTGTAATCTCAACAACTGGAGGTTAAGTAACTTTCCCAAGGACACAGGACTATTTAGGGTCAAAACCAGGCTTTGAACACAGGTCTGAATGATTCCAAAGTCTATGCTTTTCCCACTGTACTACACAGCTTCTCCCCCAAACCATTTCCTCTGACAATTAATGGAAAAAATGTCAAGCCTATTCAGATTCCAAGTGCCAGAACTAGACTCTGCCCTTCAGGCTGGGTCCTCTGTTTCTCACCTGCGACCTCCAAGCTCACTCATACAGATCTCTAGATTTGGGATACTGCTGCTGGTGCTTCTGCTAAGTCACTTCAGTGGTGTCCGACTCTGTGTGACCCCATAGACGGCAGCCCACCAGGCTCCCCCGTCCCTGGGATTCTCCAGGCAAGAACACTGGAGTGGGTTGCCATTTCCTTCTCCAATGCATGAAAGTGAAAAGTGAAAGTGAAGTTGCTTAGTCGAGTCCAACTCTTCGCAATCCCATGGACTGCAGCCTACCAGGCTCCTCCATTCATGGGATTTTTCCAGGCAAGAGTACTGGATTGGGGTGCCATTGCCTTCTCCGTTGGGATACTAATAAACTTAATTTGTTCACCCAGCCCATAACCATGCACTTCCAAAGAGTTTTTTAAGGTTACCACTTTGTTGTACTCTAAATAAAACACAGAACTTTTTGCCAGTCCTGCAAAGTGATTCATAGATTATAGGCAACAAAACCAACTAACAAGCTACAGACACTGGTCAGGGCAACAGTTTAGCATTTAAAACTAAAAGCAACTACACACACAGCAAAGATGAAGTGGTACTTTCACTTCTGAAACGACTTCTGAAACGAATCTCGAATTTAACAACGCTCACATGTTGTTGGGGTCTCTACTCAGAAGGGCCACTTTCCCTCCTTCCTGTTCTTAGTTCCTCTTTTTCAGCTCTTCCTTTCTCAGGAATCTAGAGGTTTTTATTATATTAGATCTGTGTACAAAAGAACACAGTCCTATAAAAACCAAATCTGACAAACTTCCTTTCCCCCTACATCTTCTTGTGGTTTTAAAGCTGACTGAAGAACATAAAGCTAGATCTTTTAACCTAAGCATTCATCACAAGCCACTTATAAGCCATTTAAATAATCCTTTGTTCTCCTATCACCTCAAGGTAACAGAATCTCTCTTTAAAGTTTATCCAAAGACCTCAACCTTCCACTTTTACCTCCAGGGCTACCACCAACCGACTGATTCAGAAAAGGACAAGATGGCTACGAAAATCAGACCATCAAAGACTCAGCCAAAGTTTTACATCCAAGAGTCTCTCGTGACTTTCCGTTAGGAAACATACATATAGATAAGGAGAGTGAGCCTCTGCGCCAGCCACTGTAACAATGTGAGGAAAAAGAAATGATCGGGTGTGGCTTTTTGGAAGCTCAACACTCAAACGTTTGATGCGCTCCTTCTACCCG
>SJYQ01104295.1:0-10602 GCA_006410935.1 Redunca redunca
GTAACGCATGCTGGATGAACTTGATGAAACTGAGCAACAGAGGTCCTAGCCAGTCTCGCCAAGTTTCATATTAAATAGCAACTCGCATGGAGCTACCATCTCAGGCCAGAGCGGGCTGTGTTGCGGCCAGTGAACACCATGCTTAGTGCTGGAGCTGCTCCCCCACTTCAGGGACATAGCTTATTTCCAAATATTTTCAAATACAAAAAAGGACATCATGATTCCATTAATAAGTCTAAGCAGAACAAACTAAAGGGGACACAGCAGTTTACGATGAAGCAATTCTCACAAATGCATACCCTACTAATTGGGAATTTGTGGCAATCTGGAATAAAAGTGCCGTGAAATTTAACTTCACATGTATTATGGGCTCCATGAAGTTGCTTGGGACCTAAGTTCCTTTATTTTTTGGCTCTTCAAAACCTGCTGTGTTAGGGGACTGACTGGCAGTCCATTGGTTTGAGACTGTGCTTCCACTGCAGGGGGTTCAGCTCCTGATCTGGGAACTAGGATCCCATAGGCTGTGTGGTCAGAAAAGAAAAAAAAATTTTAATGGTGGGAAAAGAAAAAAAACCCTGCTATGTTAGCCCATGTTCATAGAGTCTTCTTAACCAGTGGGAAGGGAGAAAAGTGGAAGCAAGGCACAGCTCTCAAGGGTGTAATGTGAAAAGTTGGTGTAATGTGAAAAGTTACAGTAATGCTGCTTCTCTCTTTACACAGCCAGGACTGAGTCGCACAGCCACGCCTACCTGCAAGGGAGTCTGGAAATGTCATCTTTATTCTGGGTGGCCATCTCTCTCGTTAAAACTGTATATCTATGGGAGAACAGGGGACTGGACATGTGGGTATGAGGACAAGAAACTCTGACAGCAAGTTTCCTAGGAAAGTCAACTCTATAAATAAGGGAAGTATCCTGCTTGCTCTTTGAGGAATCAAAGTACAAAAAGCATTCTGAAAAATCACCTGGGAAACACTCACATAAGCAATACATGTGCTTCATACCAAAGATCCACATCTAGATGTTAAAAGTACCTGGAGGATGCTTATTCATTCAGCAACTCCACAGTTATTTAATAATCAAGTACCATGAATGAGACATGGTAATAAGCTATATATTTTAATATATATATATATTAGATTTTTCACACGTATAAACTTCAAGCAGAAAGCCTGGGCTTTTTGGAAATGTTCTGTAACTCACAATTTGACAAATCAACCTGATCTTTTTTATAACTAAAGCATATTAAAAAAAAATGATGGACTGGAGATTTGAAGGTTTAATTGTAAAAGAGTAGAGGAATTAATATACTTGTTCTTACATAAAAATGCGGGAATGATTGTATCCATAGGACTTACTTGTTGAAGGAGAAAAAGAGTTTTCTTCATCAGAAATTCTTATATCTAAGCAGAGAAGACAGTGGCCTAGAGAAGCCAAGTGACTTGCCCAGATCACTGGACCTAGAATGGCCAAAAGTCAGGTCTCCTGGGGAACACTGGTGGAACAGTGGTTCCACCAGGACACACCATCATCATCCTAACTTTCTTATCTTTCAGTCTGAAGTCTGATAGTCACCTCTTCCTTAACAGTAAAAACTGCTTAGATTCTAGCTTAGTAAAGATCTGATCATAAACCTTTATCATGACATCAGCTAGACATACAAAGCAAACCAAACCAAAAATAACCTTTGTAAGCAGAATGGCTAAGAAAGGTCAGAAGAGAAACCTCTGGTCACAGGGTGGCTGGGGTGCTATCCACCACCCAGGTGCTGACAGGCTACACACCCACACACGCAGAGCCTCACCCTCTGAGACACAGAGAACAACTATGCTGGGAATGGGAGGGATGGCAAGCCTGCCAAGATGGACTAGAAGGGGATCTGTGTGCACACCAAAGGCCCTGGGACTGGGCCATGAGGGGAGACGACTCCCAAGAGGAACACTCTAGTGCCTCCAAACCATAGGGACTTCTCTATAACAATTCAATCCCCAGGAAATTCAGAGTGCTAGCAATTTCCCCAGCCCATTAAGGATATGAGGTCCAGCCAGAAAAAAAGTGGAAACTAAGACCAGAGGAGCTGGTCATACCAGATAGGGTCTTTCAGCATTGAAGATGGTAAAAAGATTCATGTGGAAGCTAGAGACCACTCTCTGCTCTAGTTCTGCTCCTTGGTTCTGTGGTAGAACGAGCTTCCCTGGTGGCTCAGATGGTAAAGAATCTGCCTGCAATGCGGGAGACCTGGGTTTGATCCCTGGGTTGGGAAGATCCCCTGGAGGAGGGCATGGTAACCTACTCCAGTCTTCTTGCCTGGAGAAGCCCCATGGTCAGAGAAGCCTGGCGGGCTATAGCCCGTAGGGTTGCAAAGAGTTGGACACAACTGGGTGACTAAGCACTCGTGCATGCACAGACTTATCTGTACATCTGCTCCTGGTGCAACTCTATAGATACTCATAACCCACCATGTACAGAGACTCAGGCTTGATACTGAGTGTATGCTTCTGCCTGCCCGGTGTCAGAGCACTGTGGGTTCCTTATCCAGCAATGAGAAGAGAGCCAGCTGCTCTATTCCCTGCCTTTTTCTCTTCTTTTCCTTACTAGTTTCCTGTTTAAAAACCATAGTTGTCCTTATCCCCAGGAAAGCCACTCTTTAAAATTCAGGGTTTATTTACGTCAATACTATCCTTTGTCCATGTTATAACTGGGAGTTTAAAAACTTGCCTTGGAAGGAAACTAGATATGAACAAGGTGGGGCAAGGGGCGAAGGTAATCCCACAAGTTATAGTGATACTGGGAGCCTGATGGCTTGCTGTACGTGAATCTCTATTCTAAGCACTTTTTAACAACACAGTAAGATGCCACCTTTCTCCCTGATCTCACGCCCAATCTCAGACCTCCAGGACTTAGGGGAGATACTGTTCCAATCTCCAGTTCTACTTGGAGACACACCGTCTCACTGCCCTCCCTCTACAGGAGGGTTTCCTCCTAGGAGGCTGGCAGAATCTGATCAGCCAGATATTCTTTTTGGAAAATATAGCCAGGGGTTTAATACAAGTGGCTACTAATACATGCTAGGAATTTTACCTGATCTTGAAGACTTCAACAAGAGATTAAAGACATTTCAGCTGACCTACAAGATTAATGGTATAATTTAAAAAGGTTATTCGGTCACCATAATCACCACTCAGCCTCCATAAAAAAAAAAATCAGGTGGAAATATATTACAGTCAGAATTCCACCAGAGACTCAATCCCCAAGGTCTTCACAAACACTAATGGGTGCACGATGGATGCCACAGATTACAGGTGTCCCAGAAAATGCAATCTTACACACTGGCCAGTGTACTCCCTGAGACATACCTAGAAATTGCTCTTATTTTTGAATCATACATTTCAGAGACTCAATCTACTGCCAACCACAGCACACTAGCTTACAAATTTGTCCCAGATTTCTGTTTGTTTTCTGTTTAAAAAAAACACCTCACTTCTAGGACCTCTTCATCTCTCTTCAGTCTTTATCATGAGCCCTACCAACTGGCTTTCTTTTCTAAAGAAAAAAAAAATTTTGACCAGTTCAAGACTTCCTACATACGTGACAATGAGCTAAAAACAACTGGACCAGCTTGTCGCCAGCTAAGTGACCTGCCCTTGCGTAAGTATTTCAAGCACACCTGACTCAAACTACAAATTACTGTATGTCTCGGATCTTCTGGGTCATTGTTTCATGAATAACTGAATTCGTGAATGTTAAGTCAATGAATCTGCTGTGTCGCTTTCTGTGTAACAAATCTTGCATAAGTCGTGGTTGTTTCTATTTAGCAATAATCTAAACCCCCCTCCCCAACACCCACTTAAGAAAGCATTCAGAAGGCTACTCCTCATCTGAGTCTCTAATGTTGGAGACAATAGAACTTGTTTCCAGTAAGCCTCCTTTCCAGTCACAGAAGAATTACTCATTTAGCAATTTCAAGGGCACTGTGAGGTCTAATTTGCCTCCTTAATTATGTCGATAGGAAGCAAATATTATTAAGAAAATTGCTTTTTTAGTACTGGAAAATAACTTAGACTAACTTACAGTCACAACTGAAATATAACTAAGTTTAAATTGACAGAAATAAAGAAAGCTGCCTAGCCATTCAAGTGAGTTTTAAGTAATGAATCAAACAGCCACGTTTAAGAGTATCCTGGTGAAACGAACAACAATGAAAGTCCCGCCCAGCAGCTGCTCTTCTGAAACTAATTCTGAATGAACATAGCTTACAGTTGAGGCGTTATTCTCTATACGTTTAATGTACTAGATAGAAGCCATATTTTTAAGCCAAGAACCATACCATCCTCATGTCAGCAAGAGTGCCAAAATGATACTCACTCTTTCACTTACGAAAGCTTCTAGAGCAACTATGTGACCACCAGTCAGTGTGATACACGGTTCTTCATCTCCAAAAATTCACAACGGGGTGTGGCAGAAAACAAGCACAGATCTGGCTCTGGCCACAGCCTTGAGACAGTCACTGACTGCTTATAGGATCTTGTATAACTTTTTGCCTCTCTCTGGGCTTCCCAGTTCCTCCTCTATCAATGGGAAGGTTAACAGATGATTTCCAAGGTTCTTTCCACTCCAAGAAGCAGAGAAGAATACAGGAGAAGTTTAAAAAGCAACACAAAACTAATTAAACTGTAATTAAAGAGATGACCCAAGGCAATACATTATAAAGTGTGCATGAGCGCTGCAGACAAAATGGGCTGTGATTTAAGAGACTGGGAGAGCTACTGCTCCTGAGAGTTGTGGAGAAAGCTTCCTGGAGGAAGTGTCACTTTTTAATCAAGGCCCTGAAATATGGATAGGACGGAATGCGGGCGTGTGGGGGGTGTGGGGCACAGGGGCCACTGCTGGCCCGAGGAGGACATGGTCGGGGAGAAAGGACAGTTGTGTTGAGGTAGCTGCCAGCCACACTCCATCCGCTTACTTCCCAGTGACACGTGCACAGCCCCCCTGTGGAAGAGCAGGGCCCTTACCTGCCCTGTTTTCTCACCTGGGGCAGCCAGGCCCTCCCTCCAATGTCCCTTCCCCTCACCGCTAGCCAGATGCCACCATCTGTCCACCCAACGCTCACCGAGCACTCACTACATCCTGCGTACCCTGCCAGGGATTCAGAGTTATATCGTGAAAATACACAGTCCTTGCTCTCCCAGAGCATCTGGTCATTTTCAAGCAAAAGTCACCTCCTCTGTGAAACAGCGCTTCACCTCTGTTTCCCTCACAAGTCTGATTCCTTCCTTTATTTTCACAGACTCTGTATGGGGGTACAAAGTTTTCACACTGCATTATTAATTACTTAAATTGTGGCACTCTATGACCAACTGTGATTTCCATGAGGGCTGGACTTGAGTCCTGTACTTCTTTGTCTTCCTACTGCCTAAAATAATGCTGACACCACAGCAGGTAGCCAACTCTCTCTCTCTCATTAATGTGCCCTACGACTTCTAGAGCCTTCACTTCTTGCAGCTGTCTATCTCCTGCCTACCTACCTATACTTACAGAGTTCTACTCCTTACTCCTAGTGCATGACCCTGGTGACCTCTCGTGGCTTTGGTTTCCTCATCTGTAAAATGGGGATAATAAAAGTTTCCACCTCACTGGTTTGTTGAGAGGTTTAAGGAACATACGTCAAGAGCTTACACTAATACCTGCCACCTAAGTATTATAAGCACCCACTTGTTAGGTCTGGTTATCATTAACTGCTGGCCCTAAAATAGGTACAGAAGGTTCTGGGATCTTTGTAGAAGACATAGAACCAAATCAGCAATGTAAAGTCAAAGCATCAAATGATACAAGGGCAAAGGGCTCAAACAATTTAGCACAACAGTTGGTGGCACCAACCCAAAGCATAAGCCTTCCGATCTTAGCTACACAATAGCAAAAGGCCTAGTCTCTTTAATTACTGCGTAGTTATTACTATTATCTTCCTTTAGAAATGTCTGCATACAATGAACTTACACATTACCAGAATACTGTACTTCAGCCACATTGATTTTTGTTAACAAAGGAATCCTGTAAAATTGATACAGTGCTTAATTAAGTGACTGAACAGAGGCTGTGTCTCAAAATGTAATTAACTTTAAGGACTTTTCAAAGGTCTCCAGATCCAGCCTGATAATTATTTTAAAGTGTTAAAAACATGCTCTAACAAAAGCTTCACACAGACATGCAATTCAATGAGTCTTGGGCAAGGGCCCCCCTAATATGACACTAGTTACCCTGAGAAATACAATAAAACTCTCAAAATCAGTTCTGAAAACAAACACCTAAATTTATTTGCAATTTTTACAAGGCTATAGTGCATTGAACTGAATTCTAAAGTACTCAAAAATCTCTGAACTATACAAAGAGATTCCACGGTCAGAGTTGTAAAATACTCTAACATGGAAGTAATTCCTTTCTCACCCAAGGACTCTAAATATTGTTTCTACTACATATACTATTGATACGCTTGAAAGCTCATTTGAAAGAAAAAAGGCTTAGTCTGGATAACACATTGTGGTATTTTTGTAACTAGTCCTTGGGTCTGACATATTTAAGGCAGCTGAGAAAATATGACAAGAGGAGACAATGGACAAGAATCAAGAGAACAGACTTCAGCCCCAGAACCAGCACTGACTCAGCAGTAACAAGCAGACAGATCCCGGTGAGAACAACCATTCTGGAGGGATTAAATGGAGCATTTGGGGAGCTGCGATGAGAACGTGACGAAGATGAAACTGGCATCATTAAATCTGGGGGGAGGAGACACGAGAGACAACAGATAATCTAATTCAAGAAACTGACAAATACCACATTATTTAAAGATTTGTCCCTTGGAGAAGGGAAAGGCTATCCACTCCAGTATTCTGGCCTGGAGAACTCCACGGACTACAGTCCATGGGGTCACAAAGAGTCGGTCACGACTGAGCGACTTTCACTTCACTTACTATATATAGTATTACATCATGGTCACTGACAAACCACACTTTTAGTATCAAAATAATAGCTACGGGAGCAGAAGCTTACCCCTTTCCAGATGGGGAAGTTACTACTTATATTAAGGGCGAGCTGGAGGATGAATTAGTGGTAAAATAAGTTGTATAAAATAAGCCCTGGCAGTTACTGAGAGCCAAGCTTTTCAGATTCTCAGAAACAATGTTTTGGGGATAATCAGATTTTCAAGTGATACAACCATTCAACTACACAGGGGAAAAAAGGTTTGCCGTATCATATTCTATTAGTTCTATCCGCTGAAACCTCTGCCATCTGGTGCAAGTATATCCACACATATACAGTAATATACTAATTAACATTCTTTTCGAATTAAAAGATATAATATTTCATGTAGAGGATATGACAGCAAAAAAAAGGTATAAAGCCCCCAAGAAACAAAATAATAGGACTTACACATTCAAATCATGTTATTTTGCAAAGTCACCTTTATGAAATTATATAGTTATTCCAATTCTGCCATTTCTCAACACCTTTCTGTAGAGTTCCTTTTGACATTTTCTTTAAAGGCAGTTCATGAAATTTATTACAACAAGATCAGCTTCAGTGTTTAATAGTTCTACCTTATATTTTAACAAAAATAGAATTCCCCAAAGTGCTCACGTATTTTATTAATCAGGTATGACTCCATAGGCCTTTTGATTATTTCCCCAAATAAAAATCCAACTTACAAAGGATGAAAGTTTCACTACCAAAGGCATTCAAAAGATAAAAGCTACAAATGCTGAAAGCAACTAAAAACAAAACAAAAAAAAGACAGAAGGGAGAAAAGGAAGAGAGAAAGGAGAGAAGAAGACATCATCCTTGTGCAAAGGCAGCCTCACATGGGCTTCTAAGGCACTGACTGTGAACATCTTCATTTTAAAGCATGTCTGGAATTTGATTCAAATAGTCCCCACCGAAGGAAAGTTATGACCAACCTAGATAGCATATTCAAAAGCAGAGACATTACTTTGCCAACAAAGCTCCGTCTAGTCAAGGCTATGGTTTTTTCAGTGGTCATGTATAAATGTGAGAGTTGGACTGTGAAGAAGGCTGAGCACTGAAGAATTGATGCTTTTGAGCTGTGGTGTTGGAGAAGACTCTTGAGAGTCCCTTGGACTGCAAGGAGATCCAACTAGTCCATTCTAAAGGAGATCAGTCCTGAGTGTTCTTTGGAAGGAATGATGCTAAAGCTGAAACTCTAATACTTTGGCCACCTGATGCGAAGAGTTGACTCATTGGAAAAGACTCTGATGCCGGGAGGGATTGGGGGCAGGAGGAGAAGGGGACGACAGAGGATGAGATGGCTGGATGGCATCACCAACTTGATGGGCATGAGTTTGAGTGAACTCTGGGAGTTGGTGATGGACAGGGAGGCCTGGCATGCTGCAATTCATGGGGTCGCAAAGAGTCAGATATGACTGAGAGATTGAATTGAACTGAAGAAGCTTAATATGAGGTATATCTTACTACCTTTTACTCTACTCTTTTGGCCAGTAGGAAATTCTTTCCCTGAATAAGCTAAGGCAATACTTTTGCACCCTGATTGAAATGTTTATCTTCCCTTCAGTTTTCTGACTGAAAGCAGAATGGGTTTTAAATGAAAATAACAACAACAACAACAACAACAAAAACCAACTAGTTTCATATCTAATCATTCTAAGACCAAAAAAAAACCAATAAAAATGTTTTTTGAAAAAAATGCCATCAAGAAATATGTTGTTAGCTTTATGAAGGTTACGTTTAAACACTATTTAGCAGAATAAGCATTTAAACGTATTGATTATAGCTTTGTGAAGTTGCTCAGTCGTGTCCGACTCTTTGTGACCCCATGGACTATAGCCTACCAGGTTCCTCCATCCACGGGATTCTCCAGGCAAGAGTACTGGAGTGGGTTGTCACTGATTCCTCCAGGGAATCTTCCCGACCCAGGGATAGAACCTGGGTCTCCCGCACTGTAGGCAGATGCTTTACTGTCTGAGCCATCAGGGAAGTTCAAACGCTTCTTCACAGCATTACTTAAATGTGTAATTTCTCCAAAATGTTTTAAATTTAATTGGGAAACAAACCACAACGGCATAAAATCCATACATAAAAACTTCTTTGGAAAACATCTCTGTGTTAATCTTACAAGTGAAGTAGCCACATTTGCCTTTCGAATGACACTTAGGATCCAGTCCTGTAAAAGGAGGGGGGGGGTCTTCACTACGGTTCTAGTGTCTGTGTGTTTCGAATGGTACAGTGACATTACTGGTGATCACGGAATCTCACTGGTGATTGCTAAATCTCGACAGACTTAATAGTTGCAACAAAGTAACAACTAATTAAGAACATGAGATCTAGAATGATAACACTGGGTAGGCTGTGTGGCCATGGGCACCTTACTTCACATCTTTACCTTATTTCAGGGGGTTCTTGTGCGTATCAAATAAATAAGCCACATAAAGTGCCTGGTGACAGCCAGGACATGGTAAGTACACGGTAAGCATGCCAGAAATGTTCATTATTATTACATCACAGTCCCATTCTCAGATATAAGAGGCTTATTCTTAAACAAATAGGTTAAGAGAACATTTTAACCATGGAAGATCTGAAAGACAAGATATAAGGAGAAAGAGGCCAGGAAGTTGGAGAATTAAATATGTGTGAATTAAGGCCTCAAGCAAACACAAAGACAGGAAACAATAAGACAGGAAATAAAGAGTCAAAAGTAAGTGATGAACACTGAAAACGAGCAGAGAATGGAACAGGATTTTAAAGTTGCAGGGTCAGTAGAACAAAGAAAACAATCACCTCATCGGGCCTTAATGCTATCAATTTGGTATGAATTTATTTATGGGCTGTCATCATTTCTTAATCTCACTACCAGATACAACCACTGTATACGGCCACATCTCAGGTATTTTAAATGTGCTGTGCAGAGCACCCACGTCAGAATGTTTCCAGAAGTCCTTCTTTGATTTATTTACTCATGCATTTCTCATCTTTAAATAATAATTGACTCCAGAGAAAATAAAATGCTCAGATTCTAACCTAAGCTTCAGGAGTAAGAAAAGTAATACTGAACAAGCTAACAGCTCCACTGGCCAGAGACCTCTACCTTAAAATCAGTGCATTCAATCTCTTCCACGTGATAAATAAGGTAAGCAGACAAAGAACCTGGCACATTACAGAGAACATGGAATGTCAGTGCCCTGGGTACAGATTTAACAAGTTGCCAACATCAAAACTACCTAGTCTGGGATGCCAATGAGTCCATTTCAAGTGGCAATAAAATATACTCTTGTTGATAATGCAAATAGGGGACTCCAACATCAACCTAAGTACTTCAAGAAACCGTGATTTTTACTGAACCATGTGTGTGTCCTGACACAGTCTCAACTTTCCAAACAAGTGCTTGATATAAATAAAAAGGACAAGGCTACTAATGAATCTATAAAGTATACGTACATTTTAACACTGCAAGGAGGCAACTAAGTCCTCTCTCCACAAAATCATGATGTCGTCCAAGTAATAAAGAGGAATTTGTATGCCTGGAACTTTCATTTCAACTTTAATTTCTGCTTAAACACTTCAAGCCACTTTGCTAAACT